>NQII01008359.1:0-37139 GCA_002778355.1 Clitarchus hookeri
CCCCCCCACACTCCCTATTTCAGCCACCCTACAAGACCGCTGGCGAGCAGCACCAAGTTGTTGTCGTCGTCGTCGACTTCCGTCAGGGATTCCACGTCCTACTGGGTACAGCGGACCCGTGTTTCCAGCACTGCAGGACCAGCAACCCTCTGCGGACTACCATCAGCACCGCCAGCCGCAGCACCACCTCCACCTAAGGACCGGGCATGAGTTCTGGCCAGCTCTAGCAGCAACAGTGGCAGAGTCAGGAGTTACCCCGGGCCACATCTAAAACAGGTAAACCAGTAGCTGTGTGCATACCTGTAGTACGAAGGACAGTTAAGCCCACAGCAGACTTTGTGCTGTGCCATCAAGCCATACGCCATAGTTTATATACTGGCCTGAGTCCAGCGAGAAGCCAATAGTCAGCCCAGTCATATCGCCCGTGTGTCTGACCGGCACATANCAAAACTTTACCCGACCGTGACGTCGTCAGTTGCTCGACGTCATGCGTCTAGTTCATAATATTATCATATATATATTAAGTAGCCTGTATTGCGAATTTCATACTTAAAATTATAGTGGAACACTTTGAATAGCTCCTTTCCACTTTGAAAACATACCCTCTACAGACAAAAAATACAAAATGGAGACTAATATTTAGACATGAAAAGCTTATTAAATGCTATTCATAAGCAGTTATCACCACATCCACCAGTCATCTGCAAATACATACTATCAAGCCCATGTCTTAGGAACATGGGAACTATAACACTCATTACAATTTTGCAGAGGCTTATACCATGCACACAGCTCATTTCTGACCATATATATCGCCACTGAACCACAGAATCCTCTCCTTAAATGTGTAAAAAATAATTTAAAATACATCTGCTAATTCATTTATTTTTCGACGACTGTTTCCAATGTCTGAAGCAAATGCACTGTTTGTACATATTGATTGTACTCATTTGCTACTGACCAGTGGCTGTAAGTTTCAGAAAGAGGAAAATCTGACACACAGATTCAGTATTTTGAAACTTTTACTCGTTAATAGGCTTTCAGTTTGAAATAACACCGTTTACAACTCAAGAACTGAGCCCCAGGTCTCAGATGAAGAGGACCTTATATTAGATGAAAGTTTCTTTAAGAACTATTAAAAAATTGCAAAAAAAAAAAGATCTTTGGATACAAATTTAATGACTGTGAAAACTGAAATCAAATACAAGCACATGTGTATACAGAACCAAACATGTCATCATGGACATGAGATGCTGCAGTGGCAGGTACATCACANAAATACAAGCACATGTGTATACAGAACCAAACATGTCATCATGGACATGAGATGCTGCAGTGGCAGGTACATCACATATTGTGTGAAATATAATTTCTGTCAAAACAAGATAATCTACCCACAATAGCAAAACAAAAATAACAAAAAAATATTCTCTTAATCAAGCATACAGTTTTAAAAGAGAAAAAAAAAGTAAGAAAGTGAGGTGAGGAAGCTCTGGAGTGACACACACACAACTGTTTAAGTGTGTTTGTGCTTCCATTCTGTTGTGTGGGGGCACAATATATTGTGATTGTAACTGGTAGAGAGGGAACATATTATGAGGTGGTTGCTTTAGTATGGAGAGGAAACATATCAACACTGGTGTCTTGAAAAGATTGCATGCAGCAATTTCATAGTAAGTATTACTGTGCATCATTACAGAGAATATGTATCAAACACAAAACATGATTCTGATAGCACGGTAAGGCATAGAACACTTACACATATGCTAGACCATTAAGACTCCTAACATCTTAGATGCAAAATACACTTAACAAAACAAGGCACTGTCCAATGACACAATAACGAAAAATATCCTCTCAAAAACTACTATATGGAAAACTTCATACTTACTAGAAGACTTTCCAGTGTCGTATCTCCCTGCACAATATCTCTCTTCTCTTATAACAAACACAAAGAAATTGCAACTCAACACCTTAAGACACATTTATATGTGGTAGCAAAGTATTAGCTAAGATAGAATTATTGAAATTTGAAGATTAGTCAATTGTATACCTCTCTTCATGAAAGAATCAAATGGTAATATTGGTATGAATGAGTAGGTTGATATTACTAAACATTTAAAATACAAAATTTTGAGCATTGCAATGAAATAGAACCATCAATTTCACACAAGGCATATTGGATTTTACTGAAACAAATCATACTCTGGTAAATGCTGACCATGAATAAAGTAAGTTACTATTTCATAATGAAAATTTTGTTGTTTGCAAAATTACATTCAAAGTAACTGTTAATTATTTCTGATACTTTATAATTTAATTTATGACAAACACACTAGTAAAACATGCATAAATTAATCAACATGAAAACAAAAAAATTTCTTGAAAAATTATATTACTGTTTAGATTGCTGAATTCATGACCGGTAATGGTCGAGCAGGACATGATTTTGGGCTACTGGGCAGAATATGCACATTTATACGACAACCTAATATTCTCAAAATTTACACAGTTCACTTTTTGACTAATCATATTGGGAAGNAATATGCACATTTATACGACAACCTAATATTCTCAAAATTTACACAGTTCACTTTTTGACTAATCATATTGGGAAGTAAAATTTCACTGCCATGAGGAATCAAACTTTATCCAGTCTGCTAAATTAATAAGGCATGTTGGAGAATACCATATTGAAGTCCTTGTAGTCTTGCCGTAGAAATCATAATTGGAATCAGCAATTCCAAAAGAAATACTTGCACTAGGGACTCCTATCCACTTTCCCTTGTCAAATGACATAAAACCATCTTTTGAACTCAAAATAACATCAAAATTACTAAGCTGAGGTAATAAAATTATTAATTTTGACATTGCCAATCATGATGAAGTACCACATTAAATGGATACCCAAGCCATAGACATACGTTTTACAGGAAAACGGAAGTTGCGTACTTTAAAATTATTCTATTGTAATAATGAAGTTCATGATCTCAATACTAAAACGTAATTTTAAATCTTCCGCCAAAGAAATCACAAATAAACTAACATATGGATAGACAAAGCAAGAAGTCAAAGATCAACATGCACTAGAGAGATATTTCCAAAACAAACTTAAAAATAGTTAACTCAAATAAAATACTGACGAAAATACATAATTNAACAAACTTAAAAATAGTTAACTCAAATAAAATACTGACGAAAATACATAATTTAAAGTAACGAAATAAACACAAATTAATAACATAACAAACCTGCCAAAAATAAATATTAACAAAACAAACTTCTGACAACACAACTGTCACAATGTAAATTAACAAAATGAAAGTTTTTCTAAACAGTATGTTAAAATTTTCAGTTTTGTATAAAATAAATTATTTTTTCTTCTGAAAACAATGGTACAATAACAAAAATGGTATAAGCTGTTCATGGTAATGTGAGCACTATTAAGGCCCTAGTTGCTTTTTTAATTTTTTATCCAGTAACCACCTTTTTTTACATAAATATTATCATGTAAGTAATAAACACAGTGTGTATATTCCACTGCACTCTGAAGTTAACATCTAAGGCTAAAATAAAATATTTATTGACTATTATTCCAAATGAGTGGGCTTTCAAAAGTGCTCACTTTACTGTGAATGGCCAAAACTCTTGTTCTGCCACCTTACCTAGTTATTTCTATAAACATTCATTTTCCAATTCAGCAGGACATAATTATAAACTTTGTAAGCAGCACAGAGGTAAGCAAAGAACTATATTCAAGTAGTGCATACTATGATTCGTGACTTGTAAACAAACAAACAAATCTGCAACTGCTGGTTGGTTGAAGGCGCTTGTCGCTTTGCATGCCTGTGAGCGGAGTTGGCAACAGAGAAACTGTTGTAGCAATTGCTTGTGGTGCCTTCTGAATTCGACAGTGTGAATATTCAAATTTTATGATCTACATTAACACATTATTATGGAAATTAATGTTCAGCCTGAACAAAAATTATTAGTGTAAGATTTTGTGCTCCTGGAGGTAAATGTCTCATTTGTTAGGTTGTTTCAGCTGTTGCCATAAATATTTTAGTGGACATGAGTCTATCGTCTGTTAACAAAGCAAAATTAAAAAAAATAAAATTTTTTTGGAGAATTTACTATAGGCTAGTAAATAATTATCCAATCCTCAAAATATAACACAACAAACTTTCATCTACATGGTACACAGGCTAATTTTAATTTGAATCTTAAAATAAAACACACATNAATAATTATCCAATCCTCAAAATATAACACAACAAACTTTCATCTACATGGTACACAGGCTAATTTTAATTTCAATCTTAAAATAAAACACACATACACATTTTGAAAGCATTTAGTTATTTTGGAACAGTCCAGCTCTGAAATGATTAAAAATTTTGTGTCACAATTATTTTTATTCATAAATGCCCTTACCACCTTTAAATTACTATAAATTAAGCATAACTGTCATGTCTAGTAACTTTTCCTAAAAGCAATGAAAAAAAAAAAATATGAAATAGTATTTTTGGGCATTGTTGCGTGGGTGTGTTCGTATTCAGTTTACATCCAAAAAAATTAATAGTCAAAGAGAACTGTGAAGATTGCAGGAATTGTGAGGTGGAAATGTAAAAATTATTGACAGAAACGCAGAAATAATTTTAAAATTTCAACCTGCACACAAAAGATTTGCCTAAATGACCAACAAAAAANTATTGACAGAAACGCAGAAATAATTTTAAAATTTCAACCTGCACACAAAAGATTTGCCTAAATGACCAACAAAAAACTACAAAAATTAAAGAGATGAAAGCAAGTAAATAGGGGCAGCATTCTGTACTTGCTGGCACCTGTGATCAAGATGACCACCTTGATTTGGTATTAATTATATGTTCCGAGCTCTTCTAGTTTTGTACAAATCTGATTCTAAATATAAATATGGCACAATTAAAGCTAACACACAGCAACAATAAATATACATTTTAAAAGAAAAATTGGAAATATAGACAATTTTATTAAAAAGAAGATTTTTTAAATTTAAATAATAACATTTTTATATCAGGTTAGCTAATATCTAAATATCTGTGAACATGCAGGGCCTGCTAGTTTCTGATTGGTCGCGTAAGAGTTTTCTTACAGTGATTGTGGGCAATACTCTCTCAGGCTCGCACGGAAACGGTACTGTTATTTTCTTGCTGGAACGCTACGGTGATTGTAACACAGCCTTTGGTCATAAATCTGTACCACTCTGATTCCCAGAGAATAACTGAAGCAAGCACTAAGGACTACACTGATTTATCTTTATATTTTTGTAGTTTTTTTTAGGTTGTTATAACCTTTATAGGTTATTGAACTGATTTTCCGCCAACACGACTAGCAAAAATAGAGTGGATTGGATTTGAGGTTAGAATAGTGTTTAGTAAACAAGTGCTTTCGGATATTTTTATACTTCCTCTAACCAATTTGTAATGCAGTTTGATTAAATTCAAATTGGTAAAAGTATTTATTAACATGATAGTGGTTGTCATTTAAACAATTCAGATATATAAAAACACGATCATCAATGTTCACCATGTGACTTTGCCAGTTGTGTTTCTTTGGGGGTAGGTATATGCACAGAAGATGAATAATTAGCCTACCTCTTCTTTAGCATTTGGAGCCAGCAAGATAGAATTATGTTCTAAACTATCGGGTCCTTCAAAATTACAAAATAATTACTTTTTAACATTAACACCAGATGTAAGCACGCGTGCAGAAATGAATCTGCAAATTCTGTATTACCTACAGCCCGAAAATCCCATTTAGAAATACTTTCTAATTTTTTTTGGTACAGTGTTAAATTAGAAAATTACCTATATAAATAATATGTTTACACAAATTCCATTCACTACCAACTCTGTATGCAGATCAAAAGACATTGTTATAATTTAACAGTCTACTCGATGACCTGGTGCAAACACATCACATGAGGTAACATAATTTCTTGACAAATTACAGGTAGTGTACCACAAGAACTTGTAGAAGTGTACACATAAGAATTATTTTGCCGCCATACAGTCATTAAACGGCAGATTAAAATTTACTTCTGTGTACTAGACCTACTCAAAATGATAAATATACACACAGTATCCGAAACTTGTAGATGTAGATTATTTTGAGATTTTCATTCAAATTGGCCCTATAAAAAATGCAAATGAAAATCCACTACACACTAGCATAATAACTGGTTCTCAAATTATCCATAATTTCAGGTTACTGCAACATGATGATAATATCAAGTGCTAGTTACATAATTTAGACAGACCAATACAACTGGGCTACTGAGAACAGCCTAAACTACAATATTTAAGAACAATGCATATCACAGTCCGGCCAACATTAAGTGTACAGCATCCCATTTCACCGAGTGCCAATTAATTTCAACATCAAAACAGATTATTTATACAGATTATCCTAAACAGTGCATTATTAATTATGTACTTTTCTTTTTCCATTAGTATCATGAAAGACATGAGAATAAAATATAAAAGCCAATCACATAAATTTTACTAGGTATGCAACATGGGCGGGTCATTACGCAGCATACCAAGTTAAATTCTGAAGCAAAGAGCAGCTGTACATCTGTGGTAATATCTGCTATAAAACATAGTTCCAAATATCTTGTTGTACCCACAAATCAGTTAGCATGATATGCTCAGAAGAATCAACCCACAGTTAATCCCATCAGAACTTAGTTGTACAATCATGGGTACAGTACCAAAGAAACAAAGCCAGGGCACGCAAACACAACTAGCAAGAGTTCTGACAGAGGCCATCCCAGTACTAGCGCAAACAAAACTGAGTGGCTGTACTGCTCAGATTGTATACATAGCCTTGCTTGCCAACCTAGGAATAACCATAAACACATTAGATATCTGTCACCTGGAACTGTAATGCCAAAATTGTAAGTAAAACTGTAGCAGAAAAAACATATTTTTCAGTTCTGAAATACAACGTAACTTATCACTNAGCAAACACAACTAGCAAGAGTTCTGACAGAGGCCATCCCAGTACTAGCGCAAACAAAACTGAGTGGCTGTACTGCTCAGATTGTATACATAGCCTTGCTTGCCAACCTAGGAATAACCATAAACACATTAGATATCTGTCACCTGGAACTGTATCTAATGCCAAAATTGTAAGTAAAACTGTAGCAGAAAAAACATATTTTTCAGTTCTGAAATACAACGTAACTTATCACTCGTGAAAATATCCTATACTGTAGATATTTTATACGTTGCCTGCTCCTAACCTACATGTCTGTGGGCAACAGAAGAGAGCTAGCAAGCATGGAGGCTGCTTAGCAGTGCCGCCATCACTTGCGCCGCCGGCACTTGGCCCTGGTCCTCCTACGCCGGGGGCTGGTGTTAGGAGCAGTCTTCTTGACGACGCGCTGCACCACACGGGCCACGGGCATGCCCGGCTTCTTGTTGTGGAGCAAGTGCTGCTGCACCAGGTCCGCCAACTTCCCCTGCTGTGCCAGCATCGACAGGAAAGTACAGATGAATTCATCATAATTATGCGTCCTCCTACAGTCGTCTATTTTATACTGCTTGCGCTTCTCGTTCTCGTCACGCAAGCTCACCTCACACACTCTGATGTCACTCTCCAGGCTCTTGAGCAGTGACAACAAGTCGTTGGGGGCAAAAGCGTGAGGTTCTAGCACCCCTGGATACTTGCAGTGCAATTTGGGCTCTGTGCTCTTCTTCTCTGCATTGCTGTCCGTGGCTGTGCCGTTCTGTACGCTGACGTCTAGAAGTGCCTTCTTTGCCGTGGTTGCAGTAACGTCAGACTGTGGTCGTTTTCTGCCACCTTGGTTTCCAGATTGGGTGCTATCCAACTCTGATGATGTCATTTGAACCACCACTAATTTCTTAAAATCTTTAGTTGACATAGGGCTGCTCTGGCCACTGTTCCAGCCCCAACCCTGAGTTGGTGAGTTGAAGGCCGACCCCACTTCTGAAGAAGTGTCTGTGCTCGAGCAGCTTGGAGCTGGGGATGTCTGAACAGTTAATGGCGTAGAGTAGTCAAGGGCAGCACTGCCTTCAAGTTTTACCTGTGATGAGTCTGTCATACCCACCAATTGAATTTTCGCCAGGTTATGAGATTCTATAATAGGCTTAGGAAGAATCATTTCTGAATCTTTTGCCTGATTTGTGGTTTTCACTTCACCATTTTCAACTGGAACATGTTTTTCATTTTCTTGTGTTGATTTTGTAGATTCTGTGCTTGGGACATTATTTTCCTCATCCTTCTTGTCTTTTATACGCTCTATTTCTTCCTTTGTACTATTTGTTTTCAACTTCACCAACTGCTGAAGAGCTTCTGAAACAATCTGCTTATTCGTCTTCAACATGTTGAGCTTGTGGGTGAGAGCAAGTCTTCGATCTGGCACCACAGCCATGAGGTTGAAACGAATGTCATGCGATTGTTCTTGACTTGCAGTCTCCAACCTATCTGTGATTACCCGGCGGAACTTTTCTGTCCAACTCTCCTTTTCACCCCATGGGCCATGATCCATTGGGTATGGCTTCAGTCCATCCAGTTCAAAAAGTTTACCTTGAATTGGGACATAACTTACAAAGTGAAATGTTTCTCCAGTGTAACGACCTGTACTGCCAATGCAAACGTTTGATGGCGACTTGTCTACACATCTCCTTGCCTGGGGCATGGCATGTGAATTGTGTGCTTTAGCAAGTTCAGGTGTATTCCCAATCGCCCAGCCTTTATTTTCTGGACACATGCCAACCGTGTGGGCTTTTAGCCTACTAAGTGTATCGCCCAAATGTATCTTGGGGCAGTTCAGTAGGACCGAGAGCAGTGCATGCGTAGCACAACTATTTGGAACTATTTGTTGGGCAAAAAAAATATTATTAACAACTTCCTCATCCTTTACAAATGTTTCACACTGGTCGACAATTTTACGTCTTGAACGCCTTTCCTCAGTCCAACGAAACAGGAAAATAAAACCATACACAGTATCGTCAAGACTCTTTTGTAAATCATAAATTTCTTCGACCTGAACTCCATTCACCCCAAAGTCCTCCAGCAGCAATGTAAACAATCCGGGGTCACTCTCTAACTCTAGCCAGCCTTCCGTCAAACTGTTAATGTCAACAGGCATCGCTGTAATAACGATGGAATGACAACTGATACATATATTGTCAACCACTGCGAAGTCGGCAGTCGTTTTGTCTTCCTCACGGTCGGTATGTTTTTGTCTGCGTACGATGTAAACACATCATAATGTAAACAGGTGTTAGACACGTACATTAAAAAATCATCACTTACACAAAACGCTCTAAGTGGAAACAAAGGAAAAAATACGCAAATATATTAAATGCTAACAAGTGATAAATACGTACATCGTTTCAAACATATGAGTATTTTCTATTCTTTTTTATCACACACAAACAGCTAAAACATCGATCCATGCGTTAGTACCGCAACACAATTATAGGTGGCATGCAAGTCGGTGGTGTTTCAATTGTCAGCAGCGAATAATAATTCTAAAAGTGCTACAAAAAATAATGTATGATATATTTATACTCATGAAACTAATCGGGAAGCCTTTACTATATAACGCTAACAGTACTTACTTTAACAGCTTCAAATAAAGAGGTTTATAGCACAAATTTGTACATAAATTGCGCGCTAGCAGACCACTGAATGTCGCCATGTTGGTTGTGATTGTGACGTAACGAAAGGCATTCTGGGATTGCTAATTAGAGTGCAGTGAATTTTTATCAAAATCGACCTTCATGGCTGTCAAGAAAGCTTTTATTTTGAAAGGAATTTCAAGAGTTTCCTTATGCGGTTGACGGATAATTTAGTAACGTGAGTGGGCTGCCAGTTGGGCTGAAGAGTTTTGTCGGAGTTGTGGGTCAGACGACGCCAATGTTCACTGGAACCGTGAGGGTGAAAATATGCGAGGCTTGCGGGTTGAGACCTACGGATTTTCAAAAGCGGCATAACATGGCGTTTGGAAAACCAGATGATCAGCCGATAGATCCTTACGTTTCGATAGATGTAGATGAAAATCATTTTGATCGGTCGTCGACGAAACCCAAAACTTTTGATCCGGTATGGAACGAGTACTTCGTGCACGACGTCCAAGGGGCTGTCAACCTGTGGTTCACCGTGTTCCACGATGCCGCTATCCCCCCGGACGACTTTGTGGCTAACTGCAGTATTCCGTTTGAAGATCTAGTTCAGAGAGATCGAGAGGCGACAGATTTCTGGGTATGAACCAATGTGCTTCACTATCCTAGCCTGCTACCTAGAATGCTTGCCATCAATGTAACCTGCTCTTCACCTTTCACCAACAGGAAACTATTTCTTTACGTATAATTGCATGCTGAAGGTTGCGTCAAATGGCTCGAGTGTCTCGAGACTGGCGAATCAAACACGTGTTTGCTTTTGGTTCTTATCTGTTTTGTTATGGTTTAAAGTCCAGTGTGTCAAGATCAGCTGTGACTGGCTCACGGTTTCACAACACCGATAATCCTGGATTAAAGTGGTCTGACGTTAAAAGATTTGGCATGTGTGCATGCTCTAACTGTTAATTTACCAGCAGGCTTGTCTGTTATATTATGCTGTTTATGGTATGCATGATCTTGCATGTGGGTTGCTGGGTTGAATGTGCTTTTTAAGAAGTAGCTTATATTTACCCATTATGCAGTGTTTATAATGGTTAAGTATTTTTAATGTATGAATGATCAAAGTGTTTTGCCTTGTAGAAGTAGCTGTGTCCACTTCTAAGAAATAGTGTTTTACTGTATAAAAGTGTGTTTGGGTTCAGTTTTGGAATATGGTGTTGCTGTGTTAATATAAAATTTCAACTTATTGCCAGCTTAAAATTTTTGTGTGTGCTGCTGCTATAGGGCTAGGCCTAATTAATAAATTGGTAATTTTTCTACATCTCATAAAATTGTGTTCGATTATCAATGTAAAGTGTTTTCTGTGTCTTCAATTCCTTCTGTCACAGTGCATTTATGTCCACTCTGTTCTCATTCGTGTCACATGTTGCTGTTATAGTCCATTCATGGTAACTCCCAACTTTTCTGAGGAAGTGTCTCAGTTGCGCAGAGAGAGCTCTTGCTACCACATCATAATGACAACTGAGAGAACACACACTGGTTGTTTCAATTCGTCTCAGACAGCGTGTAAGAGTGAGCACAGAGGGAGAATAAAGTAGTGTGGTTGCTGGCTCTCTCTCTCTCTTGCACACTTACCCAGTGCCATATTTGTTTACATGGTGTGTATTTGAATAAGTTAATAGTAGCTTTTTGGGCCAAAATTGCAAATTTATAAATAGGTAAATATCCAGTTTAGCTGCTTTTCTGTTTAAAAAAAAACCCCGAAAACAGGTATATTTCCACTCTACTAATTACGCAGAACACGAATATACTAGGATCATCAACGCATGATTAATTTTGTAATATGTGCCCACCTAACCTAACAATGAGTGAATCACTATTTTACATTGTTAAATTAACCTAGGATTGTAGGGTTTTAAACTAACCTAGTATTGTAGGGTTTGGTAATTATTAAGTTTAGGGGCTTTTCTGAAAAACACAATAAAAATTCAAAATTATGATATATTTCTACTCTTCTAATGATGCAGAACACGAATATACTAGGGGCATTAACGTCAGACTAATTTTGTAATATGTGCCCACCTAACCTAACAGAACCTAACCCCACAATGGGCGAATNTCACAATGGGCAAATCGCTATTTTATATTTTTTTAAACTAACCTAGGATTGTTGGGTTTTACACTAACCTAGGATTTTTGGATTTTATACTAAACTACGAATGTAGGATTGTAGGGATTTAAAGGAACCGTAAAACACACCGGATGAATNCGAATCGCTATTTTATATTTTTTTAAACTAACCTAGGATTGTTGGGTTTTACACTAACCTAAGATTTTTGGATTTTATACTAAACTACGAATGTAGGATTGTAGGGATTTAAAGGAACCGTAAAACACACCGGATGAATATGAATTAACTCACCTAGGTAGGCGGTGGCTACAATTCCTCTGTCCTCTGCCAATTCAACTGTTGTACACCTTACCTCACTCGCCAGAAAAAATAACACCTACCACATAGGCGAATATTACGCACAGAAGCACTCATTCGTAGGCGAATATTACGCACAGAAGCACTCGTTCTTGCACTCTCAGTTTTTAAATCGGTCTGATTTGGACATCGCAACTCCCAGTCACAACAACACAACCACACTATCTCCCATCTGAAGGGCAACTGAAATTCCAATGCTGATTACGTCAAAAAGACAGTTACGATGACGTCAACGACCTACAGCCAAAAAGGTGACAGCGTGATGCAGGAAAATTATGGCGTCCGACGTAAACAAAGCGGCAGGCTGATCATACTTTAAACTATTTTATTTGATACATTCTACTTATTTTAACATTATGTCCGCCTAAATATGAACAAGATAAGCTGTGCAGAACCCATTAATTATACTTTTGTGGGTCTAGGACGTTTCGTTCAGAAAAGCAGCTAAACTGGATAAATAAAACCTATAAATACATAGATATGGATTTCTGACAGTCACATTTCTTTGCTACTTTGCTGTAACATGATGGAAATGTATAAAAAATATAATAGTATTTTAAGCCCTACAATTATTTGAATTATTGAGNCGCTAAACTGGATAATTACCTATAAATACATAGATATGGATTTCTGACAGTCACATTTCTTTGTTACTTTGCTGTAACATGATGGAAATGTATAAAAAATATAATAGTATTTTAAGCCCTACAATTATTTGAATTATTGAGAATTTTTTTGGGTGTATATATTAATTACTTCCAATAAGTACTTAGTTGTGACTGTGATTTTATCATGATTTCGCACCTTTTTGCATTGGCTGTCAGTGTGATATCGAAGAGAAATGAGAGGGAGGTTGTCTCAATTTTACAAAGCTAGACCGCGAAGCAGTGCTCTCACCAGGTTGTGCAAAAGTGCTCTCTCAAAAAAGTAATCTCTAAATTTAGACACTGCGTGAAGTCCTGCTAAAGTTCTATTTTCAGTCTGTNCAGAGAAGCAGTGCTCTCACCAGGTTGTGCGAAAGTGCTCTCTCAAAAAAGTAATCTCTAAATTTAGACACTGCGTGAAGTCCTGCTAAAGTTCTATTTTCAGTCTGTTCCTCTGCCTCATGTAAACAAAGCTAGAAAATTACACCAAAGGGACAACACACATCATTTGTGTGCACTCACTTTAATATTTTGCATGAGAACTATTTCTTACTAGGCTTTACCAACACATGTATTGTTTCTCAGTTTTTGTTTATATCAGTCCTAAATTAAATGTTACATTTACAAATAAAGTATACCTAAGCAAAAGTTTTATTTAATCAAAAATAAGTTCGGTACTTTTATGTCATCAGAAATACAGGATGAGTATAAAAGAATACCCCAACTTTGAAGGTCTTTAATATCAAAACCAAACAACCTACAACCTTGATTTACCAATAAATGAACCGTGGAACAGTGAAGTTTGTTTGAAGTTTGTTTGCCATACATTCATAGATTTCCAATGTGACCACCATCAGCTGCCCGAACGACATCTATGCAATAATCAAACTCATTCCACGTTCTTATCAGCATGTCCGGTGTTACGGTTTGGATGGCGTTCGTAACTATCTGTTCGAGGTGGTAGCGAGCTCGCATTCGACACATCAATGTGAAGGGACTGGTCTGATGTTTCCTTGCCCAGAACGAGGTAGACAATGCCTTCATGTCTAAGCTGGTTTTTAGCGATGAAGCGACGTTCCATACAAATGGTAAGGTGAACTGGCACAACGTGTGGATATAGGGTCAGGAGCCTCCACATGAAACCACCGAACACGAGCGCACTTCTGCACAGTGAACGTGTTTTGCGCTGTATCCAAAGAAACTGTTTTTGGCCCTTTCTTTTTTCACGAGCCCACTGTTACCTGAATCCATTATTTGGACATGCTTACAGAGTGGTTGTTTCCTCAGTTAAAAGAGGCGGCGGTGGACTTAATTTTCCAGCAGGATGGTGCGCCACCCCATTGGCACCTAGCTGTTCATGGATACCTGAAGGAGACATTGCTGCAATGCTTGATTGGTTGAGGAGTAACTGGTGACCAGGCTCTTTTTCACTGGCNACGGTGGACTTAATTTTCCAGCAGGATGGTGCGCCACCCCATTGGCACCTAGCTGTTCATGGATACCTGAAGGAGACATTGCTGCAATGCTTGATTGGTTGAGGAGTAACTGGTGACCAGGCTCTTTTTCACTGGCCCCCAAGAAGCCTGGATTTTACTCCGTGCATATTTTTTTCTATGGGGGTACATAAAGGATCAAGTGTTTCGTCCACCATTGCGGTTAACATTGACAACCTCANTGCATATTTTTTTCTATGGGGGTACATAAAGGATCAAGTGTTTCGTCCACCATTGCGGTTAACATTGACAACCTCAAAACTAGAATTACGGATGCCATCCAAACCGTAACACCGGACATGCTGACAAGTGTGGAACGAGTTTGATTATTGCGTAGATGTCATTCAGGCTGCTCATGGTTGTCACATTGAACATTTATGAATGTATGGTAAACAAACATCATGGTTCTATGGTTCATTTGATTGGTCAATCAAGGTTGTTTGGTTTTGATGTTATAGACCTTCAAAGTCAGGGTATTCTTCTCACTTTGTATAAAATGCTTGTGATACAATACATATTTGGGGGACAACCAAATATATCATACATAGGTGATTTTTCAAAGTTTTGATTCAAAAAGTTTGAAGAAACAATGATTGAGTTTGTTATAACTGGTTATAGTCAGTCACCTCATATCCCAGTACCAAACACTGGTATATTTAGCATGGTGAAGCTCAGAATAATTTTTACTAGTGCATTCTTGGACGAGTTGTTTTGATACTGTCAATGCAATTCGAACTTGGTAGCCTACACTTTCTCACATGCCTGAACAATCAGAATTATTCTGTATTGTATTCATTTTGTGGACACTTATTATTTTACAGTGCAAGCATTTATGATGGAAGCATTTTCATAGTGTCACTAATAAGTTGTTACCAATATATCTGCAGTGTGTCTTATGTTGGGATGTAGAGTATTTGCCACATAAATACAGCAATAAAGTTATGAGACTAGTGTAGTATATGATACTGATGATAAACTAGTTATGTCAGCAACGTGGTGTAAATGACTATGCACACATACACGAAACATTGTTCCACCCTTTCAGTCGTACAACCTAATTGAGCATCCACGGAAATGTGGGGGGTTTTGAGCAGGGACACTTGAAATTCTATATTGATGTCTGTATCACAAAGTAGGTCTACACTGAGCGGATGGACTAACATGTGCAATCAGATGCCCTTCTTGGCATCTGAAAATACACTTGATCACATCCGCCCTAATTTAAGACAACTCAATACTATCTTTCAAACAAAACCTGCATTTGGGTGTAATTACACCTTTTATGCAGTAATGTAACAAGTTTTCATAACATTTTTATATTGTATTTAGCCTAGGTACCGTCTTTGGTGTAACTTATTATTTTCTTTAAATTCTTGTAGGCTATTTCCTTTCAATCGTACCACTTTAACACAGTATTATAATTACATGACTTCATATTAACTGCTGACAGCAACTGTCAGAACAGACCTTAAATTTCATGCTTCATTACATTTAATATACTGTATGGTAATTATTCAGAATATGGGATTTTCTGAAGGAAATGTCATAGACCCACAAAAGTAACATAAATGGGTTCTGCACAGCTTACCTTTTTAATATTGAGGAGGGCATTATGGTAAAATAAGTAGAATATACTAAATAAAATAGATAAAATTACGAAAAGTTTGGCTGCTTTGTTTACGTCGGACGCCATGTTGAATAGCCATGTAAGTGTGCTAATGCCACCTATCGGCTCAGGATGTGAAGACGATAGTTTAGTACACCATTGTATGGGATACAGTGCAGNAGTGTGCTAATGCCACCTATCGGCTCAGGATGTGAAGACGATAGTTTAGTACACCATTGTATGGGATACAGTGCAATTCGTGGTGAGTAGAATATTATGTGCGCGTGTTTTGCGACGTCCGAATCCGACAGTGTGAAGGCTTGTGATTGTAGAATGGAGGGTGCTAGTACGAGTGTTTCTGTGCATTACAATCATCTATGTGGCAGATATTACTTGGATGTTTTAGTAGATCATGGTGTTTTGTCGAGTGAGGTAAGGTGCACGACTGTAGTGGAATTGTACCCGNAGTGTGCTAATGCCACCTATCGGCTCAGGATGTGAAGACGATAGTTTAGTACACCATTGTATGGGATACAGTGCAGTTCGTGGTGAGTAGAATATTATGTGCGCGTGTTTTGCGACGTCCGAATCCGACAGTGTGAAGGCTTGTGATTGTAGAATGGAGGGTGCTAGTACGAGTGTTTCTGTGCATTACAATCGTCTATGTGGCAGATGTTACTTGGATGTTTTAGTAGATCATGGTGTTTTGTCGAGTGAGGTAAGGTGCACGACTGTAGTGGAATTGTACCCGCCGCCTACCTATGCAAGTTAATTCATATACTTCCAGTGTGTTTTACTCTAAAATCCTAGATTGGACTAAAATCGTAGGTTAGAATAAAACCCTACAATCCTAGGTTAGATTAAAACCCTACAATCCTAGGTTATATTAAAACCCTACAATCCTAGGTTATATTAAAACCCTACAATCATAGGTTAGATTAAAAATGTAAAATAGTGATTCACTCATCGTGGGGTTAGGTTAAGTGGGCACATATTACAAAATTGGGTGGACAAATGTTTAAGTGGGGTGTTTTTGTATTTTTTGTGGGTGTATTTTTAGTGATTTTACACCACCATTTCCCTGATCTTCATAGCCCTCCCCACTATCGCATTTGTGGTTTGTATTGGTAATGCGTTAATGCCCCTAGTAAATTCGTGTACTGTGTAATTAGTAGAGTAGAATTATACCACTTTCCGTGATTTTTTCTTTTATAGTCAGAAATGCCCCTTCCCGTCAGTCTCACTCTCTACTGTACCGATACTTGCAGTCTGTAAACTTACTCCCGTGGGTCACTCTCCCCGTCACTTTTCGCTTCGCACACCTGATAAAATTAATAATACTAACCTACCCTGTTTACATTTNTAGAGTAGAATTATACCACTTTCCGTGATTTTTTCTTTTATAGTCAGAAATGCCCCTTCCCGTCAGTCTCACTCTACTGTACCGATACTTGCAGTCTGTAAACTTACTCCCATGGGTCACTCTCCCCGTCACTTTTCGCTTCGCACACCTGATAAAATTAATAATACTAACCTACCCTGTTTACATTTCTAGATGTTACAATGTAAATTTTCAAATGGTTTGTAGATTACTAATCACATTTAATATGAATTGCATGGGGAGATCACATAATTTGTAGTATATACCATGAAATGTAATAGTGAGGATTACTATGAAGATCGGGGTGTTTTTTGCTATGAAACACGTAAAATTTATGTCAAATATATTTCTATTGGGTCACTGAACCATTTTAAAATGTGAAAATATCTTTGTAAACCAAAAAACCTTAATTGACAAAACGTGATTCACAGGGTATATTTATGCCAATGCGCTAAGGTTATACATGTATAAACCACAGTAATCAAGCAGTGTCTGGGTATAATTTAATTCTGTTTAATTTTTCAAGGCTTTCCTTGTCTATATGCACTAAATTTTTGTACTACACCAAAAATATTAGTACTAGAAAAAAATATGCTCATAGTATGTCATATAAATATGTTCACAAGTGTTGTTTCCAAGCAGTTTGTGTATTGCCATGATACATTCTTTGAACAACAATACACAGACACAGGAAATAAATGTGCATCAATTGTGGTCTTCCGGTGTCATTTTTACCTATTTCACTTGATAGTTGTATGCTGGGAGTGCAAAATTTCAGTGTAATGTGTGAATTTGGCCGTGAGAGAGCCTGTGGTTTAAGAGTGCTATTAAGGGTGTTTCTGTGCAATTATTTCTATGTAATGTGTTAAATCAAATTATTGTGCAAAAATGTAAGTGTGTCTTTGCAATTATGTCCATGTGAAGTGTTAAAATATAATTATTGTGCGTTTGCGGAGTTTACACAAATTGAATAGACGTTAACGTGTCCTATACGTGAATTATCAGTAATAACTCACACTGAATGCAGTCAATTTTTGTGTTCCAATATGATGGATGTGCAATTTTTCCCGCACCGTCTCTGGAGTCTGTGCGGCTATTTCAGTGCAATATAGCGGCAGCCTTGATTATGTAAACAACATAAAAACGATTGCTATACTGGAAATCCTGCAAATATCTTACAGTTCAGCAGCAGAATAATACTGAACAGTTAATATGGAACAAATACGTGATTGGTATATTGACAATATGGTTTTGCATTACAGCAACGAAGAGGTTAATTTTGCCCAGTTAGTTAAAAAAAGAACAGTGCCAAAAAAATGTTTCTGGAATTTCGTGGATCTGAATTTTACCCTTTCATCAACATCTAGGCTAGTGTGTTAAAAATATTTTCTGCTAAGTATCATATTTGATTACAAATGTTTTGCACTTTTATCATNACATCTAGGCTAGTGTGTTAAAAATATTTTCTGCTAAGTATCATATTTGATTACAAATGTTTTGCACTTTTATCAAGTCGTGTTCCCGTTCTTAGTGCATAAATAATATGCACTCATTTCGGGCAATTGCATGATAATTGTACTTCTCATAGACATTTTCATTATATATAATTACTTTGTTTCTAGACAATATTTAGTAGTAATATTTTGTTTATTTTTAATTTCTTCTGTAGAACGTAGCATTAAATGTTAATTAAACAAAAGTACTAAATAAAATTATCCTGGTTGTCTCTCGTCTCGCCATTGCTGATTGGTGGAGAGATGTCATGGTCAGACAACAGCCAATCGGAGGACAGGAGACAACATCAGTACGGCAGAAGTAAAATAGAACTAAATTTTTCTTTAGAACAATTCTCATGACCTCGAAAGATGGATGTGGATATTTACAAGAGTTTTAATGATATAATTAGTAAGAAGATAGATTAATTTTACTAAACTAATTGCAGCAAGATGTTTTTAAGGAAAATATGTAATAACTGAAGATAAGGAATATTGAAATTTATTGTAAGTTTTCCACACATTTAACTGCATACAAACTAGTCTTGGTAGCTCAAAAGTTCACAAGGAGAGCGCATATTCTAACAGAAGACAGCATGATCGTAGCAGAGATTCTAGGGTCCCGTGTATACAGAAGAGCGGAGATGCCACATGTTAGAAAAGGAATCCAGAAAAAAAAAACATTTGTCCCCAGAGAGACTGCTGGTCACACCGCTATTTGTACTGCATCCTCATGCTAATGTTGATCGGAATCACATTATGCAACTTGTATTTTAGCTTTCACACATCAAAAAGTTATTATTAGTGTGAATTATTTCTATAAAACCATTAAATTTGGGGCAACATAAAAGAATAAATCTGGAGTCCACACACAGCTTGTTAAAGCGCTATCGACAAGTATCTAGAAGTCATGTTGTTACACAATTTCATTAAAATTGATAAGCTCCTCCAGGTTCCTTGATTCTCATAAATTCTAATGTAATTTATTGCTCTTAAATGCTCCCAAAAGAAAAGAAACATTTGTTGCAGTTTTGAATGATACACTTTGCAATATGGAATGACATGTTATAGCTGTAGTAAGTACCAGTGGTGACAATGGGGGCTCAGCGGGGGATGCAGGTTTGCTAGTAAGGCATAGCCTGTGATCTAGTCGTAAATTTGGATGGTCATTTTTTTAAATGTCCAATCAGATTCAGGTACAAAGCGAAGGAGGAGGGGGGGGGNATTAACGTCAGAGGAATTATACCAGCCCACTACCTAGGTGAGTCAATTTACCTTATTTTGGTGTGTTTTACGGTTCCTTTAAATTCCTACATTCGTAGTTTAGTGTAAAATCCAAACATCCTAGGTTAGTGTAAAACCCTACCATCTAATTCTGTATCAATGTTCTTGCATAGTACTGCTTGTAGTAATAGCAATACCTCTTAAGTTTTGAATCTAAGAATTTGAATATTCAAAATACATCAATAATGTTTACGATCATTAACATGTGCATCAATACATTTTTAATTAAAATGTGCACTGGTAAGTAATTTCAGTTCCTCAACCTGATTAAGTATTATGGTATCTACAATGTACATATTAGTCCAAATGAACACTGTTGGGGGATGTCTGATAAGTCAGCCCTACCAGAAAGAGAATTCTTGCTACGTCCCCGATGTGTGTGTGTATATACAATACATACACTTGCATATACATACTTACAAATACTGGATATTTGTGCAGACACATTCATTTAAGGATATTAGTTTATATTTAATGGTGTATGTTCAGAATAACTAAATGTGTGCAAATTAATATAAAAATTTTTTTTAAATATTTACTGGGTTATTGCTAGTTCTTAAAAAGCGAAGTTTCTGTGGTTCTACAGCAGGGTCAGAGAATGTTCAGATCACGCTGTAATCTCGGTCCCACTTAAAACACACATATAATAATAATAATAATATCGCTAGATGCGAAATATTTATTTGTTACACTGTGCATGCGATTTTACACAAACCAATACATTTCATGTGTGTCAGGGTTGTAAACCTTTCATGTCAATTGGAAGAGTTTGAAGACATACTCTATTGCATGTAAATTTACTCATCATATACAAACATGGATTGTTTATTTTCCTTATTAGGATAATAATTTTATAGGTTAAAAATACACATATTTGTGGATAATTGCCACACAAATTCGTGAAAATTGTGAAGTATTTTACAGTGATTCCCCACACCCAAGCTGTCATTACTTTTTGCTGTTAGCTCCCTCCCACGTACTTTTGGCACCCAATTGCCACCAGTAGTTGATAATTATTAAAACTTTTAATGATAAATAATTATTATAGGGGTGTACATGCTGCAATGTAAAGAAATAATAATTACCCATTTTAAATTTGATTGTGGAATATCGTTAGTTTGGCACCTGCTGCTACTTTTATTGCAGAGCTGATGGAAATGAAGACATGCCTTCATTACCATTAGAATATTCCTCGGCGCTATCCAAAAATAATTGGTTAACTGAAATTAATGCAACACCAGAATCTGACATGCCTCAATTACTTATTGAATGACCCAATGATGCTGGAAAATGATCCTGGTATGGAACAGTTCAAAGGTCGAGTTGTTGATGTACTTAATTTCACGACGTACTGTCGAACGTNGAAAATGATCCTGGTATGGAACAGTTCAAAGGTCGAGTTGTTGATGTACTTAATTTCACGACGTACTGTCGAACGTTGAAACGGAGTATATAATATAATTTCTTTGGTTTTAAATTAGGCCTATTTATTTAAAAGTTTACTCAATCTTGTTACTACAAGTGATTCACAACTGTTCCCATTCGAGTAAACTTAGGTAAACCAAACTTAATGTCTTAGTCCTTTGACGACCAACCCATCATTGTGTAGTGGTGTGGTGTCTACAACGTTATTTCACACACACCTCTTTGAATGAACCTACTGGGTTATGTCAAAGATGTGATTCAGTGAATTTTTTATTAAGCAGACAATGGGGCATGTACACAATTTTTTTCTAGAAAAGTAAAATTAATTTTGTCTTTTGAGAAATGCTAAATGCTAGAATTCAACAGTTAAACTGTAAAGATATTACATCTTTGTTAGTATTGTGAATTTTCTGTTTGTTTATAAAATTTTGAAGCCCCACGTATATTATTGTTATATATCACCTCTCAAAATATTTTTTTAAAGAACATATTATAGTATTTAGTTTAGGCTTTCTTAAATCTACGATACTGAAGTGTTTTCTCTTTGCANTTTTTTTAAAGAACATATTATAGTATTTAGTTTAGGCTTTCTTAAATCTACGATACTGAAGTGTTTTCTCTTTGCACATTAATTAAGGCAGGTATGAAATTTTATTGTTGATAAGTACTGCAAGCCAAGGAGTTTTTGTATGACTGGAAAATTTTTTATTTAAGTTTCATTAATTTTGGGAATAATAATGTAAGATTTCCAAATTTTGAGGAACCTAAAATTTCTTTTAATTTAACAAGGACACGNGAATAATAATGTAAGATTTCCAAATTTTGAGGAACCTAAAATTTCTTTTAATTTAACAAGGACACGCTCCTTCCGCCCATCAGACTTAGCTGTCCATCCTAATATTAGGAACGGCTGATCAAGTAGATTAATTGAAATGATTGCCCAGCCTAACATAGTTTACACGTGGGATAGGCGTGGCAGTTTTGTAAAACCGCCCAGGCATGAAAGAACAGGCCCCAGGCGCTAATTATCTTAGTTTTTTGTGGTACAATCGTGCATTTGCCAAAGCATCACTGGGCGATGTTATCTAGCAACGTCATCCAGATAAGTCCTTTGTACAACTGAAATGGTTTATCTTGAAACAATGTTATATCTCGCTCGCTATTAATTGGAATTTTTTTTTTTTTATTGAACTGAACTTTTCCTTATGCAATATCATACCAGAGGCATGAGATGGAGATATGTGCTCTGTACTAGCTAGTTCCGGCAAATTAAGATTAAACAAATTAATTAAAGTACTAATAATTACAAACAGTGCTCTGCCATAATTTTATTCATTATGTTTATGGGGGAGGTAATATTTCAGTTAACTTCACTTAATTCAGTCTCGTCAATCCTTAGGTCAGCATCAGCTTTTTTTTGTCAATTTCAGTATGTTAAATTTAGTAATTTGAACCCAAATTCTTTCTTCCCTTCACACTAATTGCATTGCCTTATTAATTGCTACTTAATAAATCTTATATTGCAATTGATATGTCAGTGTCCACATTATTTGTAGTGTAATTATTCAATCTTATTGCTTTCTTGTGTTTTATGTCAGTGTATCTTATCTGTTGTATATTCCATCGTGGTATGTCATGATCACTCTTAAGTCAACAGTGATACATTGATGATGTTAGATTCCGTATGGTGCATACTTACCAGCTACACTCGTAGCCACTAAAATACTATATTAAGGTAGTTAATTAGAAAGATAAATTTTCATCATTGTCAGTTGTCTATACTCATACTGTTGTTAAATCTTATAGTTTTCAGTTTCTATGCTATAGGCCTACACTAGCTTACGTAATATTAGAAATAAATCAGACACCACTGATCACAGGCAGTACACAAAACTGAAGGATTGGGGGGGGGGAGGTGCTCTGTAGAATTAGAGGCGGAATGGTAGTTGACGCATGACACCTCCAGCCAAAGAACACAGCGACAATATCACAACCTGCCAGAACGTGCGTCAAATGCTCATACCGACGTCGCCCGAANGGGGGGCGGGATATAGTCCAGCAGGGAGGTGTAGAAGTCAGTCAATCCCGAGGACTCAAGAGACTCGGGGGTCAGTGCCACGGGTGCGACCCAGTTGGACGGCCAAGACGGACGCCGAACTCGCCGAGAGACGCCCTAACACGACTTCCCGGGACGCGAAGTCGAGATGAAGCCAGCACACAGTGGCAGCTCAGTTAAGTAACCGCGCCTCCAAATCCAACCACTTTTCCCCAATGTTTATGAAATAAAAATTTGACCTGTAGGCCACCGACGGGTAAGGGAAGAGGGGTGAGAAGCGGAACCTAAGAGTGCAGTGTACCATACCAATATAATGAGTGATGCAATAAAATAACTGTTTAGCTAACCAAATCAAAAGTAGAAGTGTTTATTAGCCACCTGAGTTCACCCCGGAGTATGTGTTCAGTTCGCTTACGCAATAAGGTTGACCAAACNAAGTGTTTATTAGCCGCCTGAGTTCACCCCAGAGTATGTGTTCAGTTCGCTTACGCAATAAGGTTGACCAAGCGATCTAGCACTCCATCACTCTGTAGATCACATACAGAGTGGAGAGCAGACTGTGACGTGTCATAGTTACCCATCATTGTTTACTCAAGCAGTCCTATCGATGCCCTTGACCCTGCCGTAACTGCTAAAGCACCATGAACAACAGTTTACCGTTAGCATCGATTTCTGCTCTGGTAGCTTCTGGATTAGAGGTAGTGAGGTACCCGATGAGAAGAGTTTTGTTGCATTCAATATTTGTGTTTTCTTAATTTAGTGTGTTAATAATTAGTATTTACAGATGAAGAGCAAATCATGGCTGTATCTGAGATTTTAATAAGCTATTGCAGAATGTGTTATATTCTGTGCCATATAAGGAGGCCACTTTTTGACAGCTCGGCAAAAGTAGCACCACTGTTTACCTCTGACTACGTATCCTTCCGCCATCAGCTGGTCCGTCACGTCGGGCTGTATTTTTTATCAACACGCTGTCAGCTAANAGCACCATGAACAACAGTTTACCGTTAGCATCGATTTCTGCTCTGGTAGCTTCTGGATTAGAGGTAGTGAGGTACGCGGTGAGAAGAGTTTTGTTGCATTCAATATTTGTGTTTTCTTAATTTAGTGTGTTAATAATTAGTATTTACAAATGAAGAGCAAATCATGGCTGTATCTGAGATTTTAATAAGCTATTGCAGAATGTGTTATATTCTGTACCATATAAGGAGGCCACTTTTTGACAGCTCGGCAAAAGTAGCACCACTGTTTACCTCTGACTACGTATCCTTCCGCCATCAGCTGGTCCGTCACGTCGGGGCTGTATTTTTTATCAACACGCTGTCAGCTAATCCACTTCTCATTGTACTGTAATGCTAAACAAATTTTAAGACTGACATCTGTCTAAAAAATGTAAGTAGGTTATAAAAGTAACAATATAAAATGTTGCAAATAATTAGATATTTGATAACTCTTTTTTAATTTGTCAGAGATAGTGAATTTGGGTTAAAATTTGTGAGACGGTCTGTTGTATCTACTATTACACTTTGGACGTTATAGCTAATATATTCGAGTTGGAAATATGTGACGTGGAATAACGTTAGAATTGCTTAAAAACTATTCACGCATGTCTACGGAATCAAGGAGATGGGTTTCGAGAGAACAATATGGCGTATAATTTACGTAGACGAACGATTATCGGCCGAATATAAATGACTTGTACTCCAAATCTTTGTACATGAAATATATGTTACTTTAAAAATTATGCAGAGCTCGTGGAAAAATATAACTATTGGCATATGTTTGTAAATTTGTTATATATCGTGCAGGAAAGAGGTTCATTTCTGGCTGGTAATAGCTCGCAGAATATCTGATAGATAGCGCGCAGCACGTCACTGCGAAGTTTTGAGTAACTCTTTTTATGGTCAACAGATAGAGTATTTTTTAAAGTTTATAATTCTTATGTTACGGGCTGGAAATATATTTCAAATTCTTGTCGTTTTGTCAAATTATTAGAAAAAATAATTCAACAATATTATGCAATATTTCTGTATGCTTTTGGAATTAATATCATGGATGTCTTGAAAGCAAGGTTTGAGATGGATGATACGACGTGAAAAAGCTTTCTGAAGTTAGCACAACTTCAGAAAACTTTTCCACGTCGTATCGTTCTATTGTACATTTCATTTTGATCACCTAAACATAACTACATTATCACGAAGTTTAGTTTTTAACACTAACAACCATTGTTTTGTGTCCTTGTAAAATAAAATGCATTAATAAATGTAAGAACTCTTTCTTATCTGCGTATTTTCTGCTTTTGTGATGTGCATTGGCAGTGCACTCAGAATAGCCAACGTAATTTTAACTTTTGTTCGTTCGTGCATCAGCTGATACAGGATTTTGTAAATGGCGCTTTGTTTGTTTCGTATAAGTCAAGTTGCCACTCACTGACTGTCAGAAAGTGGCCTTCTTATACCGTATGGACCATTACCAATTTGCATATTGCTTTTGAGAGCTAATTCTGTGGCAACTGCAAATGCCGAGCAGATCTCATCTTCTCTCTTGATGTGCACATTCTCTTGAAATCCTTTCCAGGGCTTCTACACACCATACGTTTTCATGGACTTTGATGCCATCCAGGACCATTGGTATGTCCAAGACTAGCTCTGTAGCACCATCTTTAAAAGCCCCTCAAATTGTAGTTCACACATTTCCCTCCAAAGAACTTTCAGACAGAGGACATATACCTGTAAAAAAATAATAATGAAAATAACCTGAAAACAGAAATTCATAGTATGGCAGTATCTTAGGATGAATGTGACTGGCCATGTGGGAAGTATATATGCTGCTCCATCCATGACAAAAACCTAACTATTTAGTGAGACTCGATCCATAATACGATCACTCACAATAAGATATAAGACCACAGCGGACTAGCCATTAAACATGGTTTTCCCGGGCATTAACATTCCCCCTCCCAGTTCATTCCGTTGCTACTCCATTCCCACTTCATTCACCTCGTGTATTCTTCACACAGTTCATGAATGACAGATCTCTTTTTTGGGTACGATCAACTGGCTCCTTGTTTACAGCCAGCTCATCTATCCATGGTGACCCTGTCTCAAGCAGCAAACAAAGTGCACCCTTTAAAAATAGTCATTAGATGTGCGTTGGTTTCTAGTTGGAAAATATATTGTTGTAACTGGTAGGTATTCGTATGTTGTATTATAATCAGAATTTTGACCAATGTTTTGCAATAAATTAGAAATAAGACGATCCATTATTATTCCCAGGAAAAATTCAAATTTATATTTATAGCCGCAAATTTGTTTAAAAGAAGTTTAAATGCATGTATCTAAAACAAATCCAAGTAAAAATGTAAATGTATAAGTAAAAGCATAAATTACTTTGGATAAAATATCAACTTTCAATTTATTGATTGTACCATTTGAAGCAACATTTAAGTATGTAATACAATTAATAGTGGAATTAAGTATTATATTTAAGAGTAGTAATTTTGTTGAAATATTGATACAACCTATGGTGGGTTGTATGTAATATTGGCATATATTAGAATGCATCAGTTTTAATTATAATTTCACGCATATGTAAGAGAAAATTATCCTGCAACATCACTCATAATTTTATACATTGCTTGTTTTGACTCAATGAAAATTTTAAAAGAAATATTGCACCATATTGTCACGCGTACTGGCTACAAGGCTACATTTTTTTAAAATTTAATTTAAAGATAAACAGTTAAACAATGACAATAACTATATTATAAATTTCTCAGGGATGGATAGATAGATAAGCACCATAACTCAGTAAGTTGGAAGCATAAGATTTTTGTATTTTTAATGTTATTCAGTTTAAAATATGAGGTGACTGAGGAGCAGTGGTTGTGCTGCAGACTGCTGTGTCATATTTGTTGCTATCAAGCTGAAGCATGCACTCCTAGTCTTATCAAAACAAAGTTAAGAGTGTTTGTTCAGCAAGTCTCCACTTGCAGTATCATGTCTTATATTGCTGTTGAAGCAGAGCAGTCAGTCTGTCACAACCTCTGTTGGTGTTCATAGTTGTGTCAAATGTTATGGCTTATGCTGCAGTGTAGTTTGAAAGGGAGTTCTCAGTAATGCAGTGTTCTGTGGGTGTTTGTTGTAGAGAATATTGCCATAAGGATACTTATGAGAAAGTAAATGTAAATTTTAATACATTTAGTGATTCAATTGAAGAAAATCAGGACATTTAAAAATGCAAATTAAGGGTTACAAATCTTAATACAATTTGTGACTGCTTCAATAAATATTTTCATCTTTTTGGTCAACGTTGTTGTTAGTAACCCTTTTAATTGTCAAATGAAAGTGATAACCAAAGGGCTGAAAGAAATTAGTCCTAAATATTGCTAATTTGTATTCCAGACTTTATTTTCTGCAGGTTTCAGGGATGAGTTTTTGCGTTACTTGTTTTAAGAAAATATCGGAGAACTCCAGCATACAGATCAAAATGCTCAGCAGGTGCCAAAGACATGAGNCGTTACTTGTTTTAAGAAAATATCGGAGAACTCCAGCATACAGATCAAAATGCTCAGCAGGTGCCAAAGACATGAGAAAAACATGGTTTCATACCCCTTGACACTCGCTGAATTTTGTGCTATAAAACATTAATTTCAAACGATTTTGAGGATGTCACACTTGCTAATCTTCCAACTGACATAGTGCCTGTGGTTAAAGAAAAAGACTACATAGTTTATGTGTACGAGTCAATATGGTGGCTGGGAGAAGTAATTGGTACGAATAGGAATGAAAACTGTGTTGTACACTTCTTCCTTCCAATAGGACCAGCAACATATTTTTATAAATCCGTAAATGTTGGTGCATGTGTGCCGTTTACAAACATTTTAACAGTTCTGTGTGAGCAAATTTGGAACAAGCACTGGAAGAGTCAGAAATGTAGTCACAAATACAAACATTAAATTGACTCAATTACTTGAACATAAAATGAAGAAGAANCTGGAAGAGTCAGAAATGTAGTCACAAATACAAACATTAAATTGACTCAATTACTTGAACATAAAATGAAGAAGAATGGGAAGATGGTGAACAAATAGCAGAAAACCAAGTAAGGAAACAAAGACTGCTATTTTAATTGTTCAAGAATGCAAGGCTTACCTTTTATGATGTAAATACTGCAGGTATTAAGTGCTGCCCTATAAATGCTGTTATTTTTATAGTAAATCTGGAGGTAATCTTTGTACAGTAGAAGTTCAATAGTTCAGCAAGCTCGATAATCCAGTATCGTCTCAGAACTCCCAGAAATGCTTGGCGCGACTGCCACTGTTTTCCGCCGTGCCTTGTTGGGAGCATGAGTAGTTGTGCCCGTGAATATTTCAATTGTGTATGTAAATAATGTTTCGTGTTTTTTGTTTAGTGACATGTAAAATGTTTTCTAAACTTTCAAAACCGGGTACAAGTTCGAAGGAATCTGCAACCACAGAACGGAAATATACTACACGTTCTCTTCATCAAAAACTGGATATTTTTACTCGTCTTAAGAAAGGTGACAACAGAAACTCTATTATGATCGTCAAAAATTTATGATGTAAAAAATAAAAAAGATTAGTTAAGACAGTTTATAGCTCAGTCAGTTACCTCTGAAAACATTTATACAAGACAAACTTTGAAGAAGAAAAAACATACTCTAGATCAGCTGGGCGGTGTGTAGTGCACATGGTTTAATGCAAAACGTTCTGAGGGTAAGGCTGTAACCGGACCAATGATAATCTTCCACATTTGTTGTATGGTCATTCTTCGGGTGACCTGTTTCACGCAGTCTCCGAGTGGCAGTTTAGAAGGTCTCATGATGAGGTGGCCGCCACGCTGGAAACCTCTCATGGTAAAATCGTACAGCAGCTCGTGCATTACCTTTTTCACTCAAGTATAACCATGTCTGTCATTTCTGAGTTCATATACTTTGCCATGTCGACTTGTAGTAGAATTCATGCAACGTGCAGTGAAGTGTGGGTTTTTATTTTACAGTTCTCTTCTCTGTGGATGGGAACTACGGTACCGATAATGAGAGTGGAGGACAACCATGATGCACACCAATATTCCGCACCTCTTAGAAACCTCATAAGATAAAACAAGTTACAATTCATCTGCCACAAACCACCTGTACATAATGTTCACACACCATTACGGTGCAGCATGCAGACAACCATNAGTTACAATTCATCTGCCACAAACCACCTGTACATAATGTTCACACACCATTACGGTGCAGCATGCAGACAACCATTACTGGTTGCCTATCTGGCAGGTAGTAACACTTCTCTGTGAAATCAAACATGTAATTTTACTCGAAGGGGGCGAGAGTTAGACAATTTTTGCCAAAGACATTTATTTTAGAAATTTTGCTAGCATTTCATAATCTCTAGTCAGAAATAGGAAATTTTTCCTGTAACATGCTTTTTTTTTGTTGCAGAAATAAGGCTGGCAATGCCTCTTTTCAACATGATAGGGTGGGTTACATGTACATGACCTTCACTTTATTAATGATTATGGTTTAAATAATTTATACCCATTACCGTCAAACGGGGTCGCTTTGCTCCACTGTTTTGAGTTTTTTTTTAATTCATAATTTTTCATGTACTTAACTCATTTAAAAAATCTTGATTTTTGGCCTGCTTTAAGTACGGGCTTCCTATTACCAGATTCTGACGTTACAGATATTGATACATCATTAAAAAGTTGAAATTTTTTTTGTTGAAAATTGGAGCAATGTAACCTGGGGGTTTAAAGACTTTGCTCCACTTTTCAAAGTTAACAGAAAACAAATCTGAATAGACCCAAGGGGCATTCTCGCCCCATCTGTTGGATTAATTGAGGCACATATACAACAACCAATTGCTTACAAAAATTTATTTCTTAAAAAATTGACAAAAATTAAACATTTTTTCCAAATTAAATTTACATTTTTCACAGTAGGCACTGGGGACCAGTTATGACCTGAAATTCACTAAAGCAGGCACTTGGTACAGTTTCCTTGTTTGAGAGATACAGCGAGGCTCATCGATGCCACAAACAATGTTGCTCCAAGAGTAATCAATGATGTCCTCTCGTTCTGGCAATTTCCATGCCTTTGAACCTTTGACCACTGTTGACACTTTGGCTGATTCGTTATCCAGGCTCAATATAAGCCGTGGATAAAATGTGTCATCATAATTAACAATGCAATATTCACTAGGCAACTTCACGACAGGCTTGGTGACTCGAACTTGTTCTGGTGTGCCATGACTGCTTCCCTGTTGATAGCTCCGCTCATCTTCCTCAATTTCGGCCAATTGCCTTTCACAGTAAGCCTCCGGAGTCTCATTATCAGAATCTTCACAGATATTGTCTTCATCAATGACCTCAGTTTCGCTGTCACTATCTTCTATTCTTCTTTTTCCCTGACGTCGCAGAGCTACAGGTCGAGCAGAGTTAGGTGGTTCTTCCTCTATTAAATCATCCAAAGCAATGCTTTTCCCCGATGGAACATTGAGCTTCTTCCTTCTTCCTACATTTTTCTTTTTTGTCCATTCCTCCCTTTTCTTTTCCAAGCTGGAAAGGAAAGATTTTTGGATAGCCCCCTCATCACAAGCAGGTTTTCTATTGACGCGGTTCAGTAGTGGTTCCAGGTCGACTGGACAAATTCCACAAGCCTTAAACCCGGACCGAAGATTTTCTGCAATGTCGTCAGATGTTGATGCTAACAATTGCTTGAGAAGTTGAGGCATGTCTTCCTTCTTTATCAACTCACTTCCGTTGGCATCCTTCCATTCTGATAAGATCCGACGCCAAGCTTGTTTAACACTTCGGAAAACTGCAACATCCAATGGTTGTGTGAGGTGCGTACTATTTGGAGGGAGACAAATAAACGCAATGTTATTATTCTCACACAATTTCACCACTTCAATGGAAATATGAGCCCCAAGATTGTCACAAATCACTGCTTTTCTGCCTTGTAGTTTGCGAGTAGCAGGGAGGAAAATGGATTGAAACCACTCCAGGAAAGTAGGAGTGTCAAACCAACCACTAGGACTGTTGCTGTACCTAGCACCAGTCGGTCCGTTCTCGGTCCACGTGCTCCACATACTTTTGGCTTTGTAAAGGAGGAACGGAGGTAGTAACTCTCCAGAGGCGCTACCACAAAACATGATAGACGTCCCACTTTTCGATGTGTTTCTCATGTGCTCTACGTATTTCGTTCCCCGTTTTGTCAACACCCTTTTCATCCCTGGATCGTCAACCAGATTGGTTTCATCGAAGTTGAAGATGTTGGAAGGTGGGATCCCCTCCAGTTCTTTTGAAAGGAATGAAATATAACAGCGCAGGTCATCCTCGTTGATAGCAGCACGGGACTTTTTAATGTTCGTAGCAAAACGCTGTGTCAGTTCAGGATGCCTTTTCAAAAAAGATAATGTCCAGTCGTGACCTGGCGTGTTCTGTTTGAACTTTTTCACAGTTCTCCCCTTTTGCTCCACAAAATCTCTGATGATCAGTTTGAGATCAAATTCTGATAAGGGGAAACCATAGTCAGACATGCTTACTATGCATCGGACAAATGTTTTTTCTTCTTCTTCTGAAAATATAGGGGGGCCCCCGGGTCGCTTAGAGTGATGGCCACCAAGCTTGTTTATAATAGTACGTCTGGATATCTTGTAGTGGTCACTTGCTTTACGTTGGGACAATCTCCCAGATCGGACCGCTGCGAGACACTCCTGCAAAGTCTCTTCTGAGTAATCTCGGTAGGTCCTAGCACCCAACTTCCTCTTATATACTCGAGGCATCTTCTGTTCACAAACAAACAAACAAAAACGGGATCAAATTCGGTATACTGGGATGCTGATATAAATGCCATATACAATGATATAAAACAGAAGGGTATAAATGCCATATACAATTATATAAAACAAAAGGGAAATTTTGATCTGAGATGATGGGGTTTCTTTGCTCCAAAACATTGGAGCAAAGAAACCCCACTTTTCGGAGCAAATGACCCCACCCGAGATTTTTGTTAATTATTACTCTAGAAAGCAATAAAAGTGGAAAAACTCAGTGAAATTCTGAATTAGCACTAAATTACTGATGAGAGAGTACTATTACTAACCTGCTGAGATGATTCAGTTAGACTGCAGACAGGAATTTTTTGGCACTTGCTGGAACGACGTGTTTAACTTCACTAAAAAAAAACTAATAACAAGTGAATGTAACACTCCTGGAAGGCTGTGATTCACAGAGAAGTTTTCTACATCCATGCTTCACAAAACAACCACTGGAGCGCTAATGTCAGATGAAGACTGTTGAGTGACGTATCTCTCAAAGATTTTTAGATTTTGGAGCAATGTTACCTCAAAGGGAGCAAAGTGACCCCGTTTGTCGGTACTTTGTTTCTGCCCTGCAAGTAGTTCCTAACTATGACAATATTTTTTTTCTCAAACTTTGAGAAACGTCTACCGCTCTTGCTATTTAACCTGGACCATGGGTTACCTATCTCAATCTTTTTATTTTCACCTTAAAATAACCTATCAAAATTTGTCAGAATGTTTTAGATACACATTGTATAGCAGAGTAAGCCCCAGTGTATGGGGGCTTAGCAGGGCAGACTCGCCAGTTTGCTGACCGAGGCAACGGCATAACGGTAAACCCAGCAGACACCGACAGTGAAGTGACGCAGCACATACTCTCCAACCCCTCCAGACTACGACTGGCATAGTATTAAAAGCAAAAAGGGGATGTTACAGAACTAAAATCCCAACGTATTAATTAAGGGAATAATGAATTGTAATTTTGCCAACACATGTTTGTTTTTAATTAGGCTTTGTACATTGATATGCGGCCGGCAGAAGGAATGCCGCCGGCCACGACAAGCAGTCTGGATTGAGCAGTGGTCGAAGGAACGTGTCGCGTGGGGACCTTAAAGTTTTGTGTCTGATATAGTAGAGCTGTCCGAGTCTGTAAGTTACCTAAATCTTTTCTCGTTTTAACCCCCATGCCCCTCGCAGCCCGGCAGACTCTTTAATAGTTAATTAATAGTTATACTTAATAGCTTCATTTAATTCCTGACCATGTGCATAAGTGCAGGGATCTTTACGCTTAGGGACTGGCCAACTCCAGTGAAGTTTTTGAATTGTTTATTATACCGGCCAGCAAGGATCGTGCAAAGGCATTCTAGTAATGTTCTTCTAGAACCTACTTCCAGATTTCCATGCTTTATTTGTATTTTCAGAGAGACTTTTTTTTATCGTGATGTTCATTGTACCACGTTTTCCAGCGTAAAGTGCAATGTCAGGCAATAAAACCCATGCTCATTGAAACTGTGTTTGAGAGATGTTTGTTCTACCATATTTTTGCCCACGTGATAAAGAGGACGTATAATGTAATTCCAACTGTAACTCGGAGGTGAGCAGGCGTAGCCACCACGTGGCCAGACCATAGTCGCCGGTGCTCACCGCCGCCAGGCAGGCAAGTAGGACTCTACCCTGACCCATGCTCTCATCAGTGTCAGCGGTGCGGCTAGTTAACGTCCATGAACCCATTGCCACCTACACAGCATTTCTTAGTGACTGTGAGCACCATCCCAGCAGGGTTAAACCCTCGATGGTCACAATACATTGAAAAAAGGTACATACTCACCCTCTGTAACACCCGCAACACTTCCTTTCCACATCAGGGACGGAAGTAGAGTGGCACAGCTTTCTCTCTACATGTGATGGAGAAAACTCTGACACAAGAGACACAAAAAATCTCCCCTTCAATTAGTGTTTCCTATTTCAGGTAAATTCATTTCCAAAAATTCTAAAGTTCAAAGCAACCATCAAGAAAGACATGAGTAGGTAGACAAAAATGGGGTTTTTGAATATGTCCTAAAATTGTTCCTTTTCAGAATATATTAGTTTTTTTATAATTTTTATTATTTAACTTGCCCCAAAAGAGTATTACATTACCAATATTGGCATTATCCTAAAAACTGTCATATAAAATATTATTTATAATAAAACTGCATAAAACACAACCAACAAGGTTATAAAAATTAACATTTAATTGTTGCCAGTAAAAGAGTACAATTAAAATTTAGATATCACCTGCAATACAATCCATTATAATCCATCTCCCTCCTCCCCCATTAGGAACAATAGTTCCACCTGTGTAGTGTCTCTGTCTTCTGTCCCAACTCCTCTGCAAAGCATCTCTATATTCAGTTCTTGCCCCTGCCCTCTGTCTCTCAAAGCTTAAAGAACAATTTTGTAGCTTCTATACAAGTTGAGTGGTCAGTTCTTCATGACATCACGTTGTAATGACGCAGTATTCTTAATTTTCGGGACCGGGACACGTGTTTCATTTTCTTTCGCTTTGGTAAGCTTCATAATATTTTAATCTGGATTTGAAATTGAAGCCGTGGTGGTTCGTTTACCGTGATAGTACGTTCATCGGGCATACGTTTGCCGTTTCATTTCGAACGTTGTAGTTTTCAGTAAGTTTCAGCATTATTTATAAACTTTCAGACTTCGTCGACAGTTTGTTTGTACGACGCAGTTTCAATAATGTGTGNCGGCTTAAAACTGAAACCCGATAAAAATATACTGAAACTTTCCCGAGCTTCATACATACGAAAGAATTCTACACCCAAGTCCCGAAAATTTAAGTATATTGCGTCATTACAATACCGAGCAGTTGTCTCCTCGCCTAGGCCGCGTCGGGCGTGACACTAACCCCAACACCGGCACACTAAACCTTAACTAGATTATTTCTCCGCCGGTGTGGTAGGTCGCTGCATTGGTTATTTCTTTGGACAAGTTTTAAGAACTGAAATAATTCGTAAACGACTGTGGCTCTATTCGGCACGTGTCTTATTTATCTGTGAATGGTTCGTACTCTGCATACTCTGAACTTCGGATGTGAAATGTGTCGCTTAACTGTTAAATAAAAGTATAGAACAAATACACCGGAAGCTGACTTTATTTCATATTCAATTGGCGTCCATTTTACAGAGTCTCGTGTTACTCCGTCTTGAGCTAGTCGAGTGGCAACTTAAAGTCGGCTATAACTTTGTAACTGTGCGCGTGACAACATCTAACACACCCATAGCAGACACCTACATAGAGGAAGGAAGTTCCCCTCCCAAAAGCCTTGCTTTGCAAAGTAGTTTTCCCCCACCCTCTATAAAGTGCTTTCTAAAGCATCCAGAATTGAAATATGTTATATTTTAATCAAAATAAACTATTAATGATTTCTTTAAACATTTAAATAAGTTATGTTTTGCAAAATGTATAAAATTACATTATTTCATAAACAACAAATCATACTTTTATGACAATTTTNGGTCTTGAGCTAGTCGAGTGGCAACTTAAAGCCGGCTATAACTTTGTAACTGTGCGCGTGACAACATCTAACACACCCATATCAGACACCTACATAGAGGAAGGAAGTTCCCCTCCCAAAAGCCTTGCTTTGCAAAGTAGTTTTCCCCCACCCTCTATAAAGTGCTTTCTAAAGCATCCAGAATTGAAATATGTTATATTTTAATCAAAATAAACTATTAATGATTTCTTTAAACATTTAAATAAGTTATGTTTTGCAAAATGTATAAAATTACATTATTTCATATACAACAAATACTTTTATGACAATTTTGGTTGTGTATGTACTATTTCTTAATTTGTTCTGCTTGTTGTATAGTGTGATACTAGAGCAGTTTTAAATTAGGGGATACAGGTTTATTGTTTAGATTCTCTTCAGGTGAACTCTTATATCTTGGATGTGGCATATGTCATAGGTAGAGGCCTGAATCAAGAAAACTATAGACCACATTTCCAAAAGGTTGATGGAAATTGGCAGGGAAAGGGAAATTCCATTTTGGAAATATCGCCTCTGTAAAAGTTTTTAATTTTACTGATCAAAATTTTATTGTTTAAGTACTTTTTTTCTGTATTCATATAATGTCTTAAATGACATAACGATAACGATGGTCTTTTCTGCAAAAAAATTACACAACATATGAAATGAAATGTTTATGAGAGTGTTTAACATAAAAAATTCTAGCAAAACTTACACATGAAAGGTACACATTTGTTAAAATAATCGTGGTATTTCACTANAACAACAAATCATACTTTTATGACAATTTTGGTAGTGTATGTACTATTTCTTTATTTGTTCTGCTTGTTGTATAGTGTGATACTAGAGCAGTTTTATATTAGGGGATAAAGGTTTATTGTTTAGATTCACTTCAGGTGAACTCTTATATCTTGGACACATGGGATGTGGCGTATGTCAGAGGTAGAGGCCTGAGTCAAGAAAACTATAGACCACATTTCCAAAAGGTTGATGGAATTTGGCAGGGAAAGGGAAATTCCATTTTGGAAATATCGCCTCTGTAAAAGTTTTTAATTTTGCTGATCAAAATTTTATTGTTTAAGTACTTTTTTTCTTTATTCATATAACGTCTTAAATGACATAACGATGGTCTTTTCTGCAAAAAAATTACACAACATATGAAATGAAATGTTTATGAGAATGTTTAACATAAAAAATTCTAGCAAAACTTACACATGAAAGGTACACATTTGTTAAAATAATCGTGGTATTTCACTAATCTATACTGGGTGTTTT
>NQII01008359.1:42857-69666 GCA_002778355.1 Clitarchus hookeri
GACAAATGACGCGCAATGTGAGACAATAACAACCAGTGTCGCCCGTCGCTAACTAGTGTGGTTGTTTGTTTTGTGTTTTATCGTGCATTTTAACCATGAATCGTACTCGTATCAATTGGAAATGTGCGTTCGGTGATATATGTGATTTAAAAGACAATGTGTTACCAATGTATGAAGAAATCATGAAGTGTTATAAGTGGACCCGACACAAGATAATACATGAGAGGGAATCTAAAAAAGAACCCACTTATAAAGAAATATAGACTATTGTACTTGCAAAACTTATAGAAATGTGGACAAAAGTTTCTATTCCTACAGTAAAACAAAATTGAGTGAAAGCAATGCTAAAGGCATATCATTTAAAGTGCAAAAACAATCTCAAGTCTCACCCAAAAATACCGCAAAACAAGTTGGAAGAGTTTCTTTCTTGGAAGTAAAACTTTGTTTGATATTTCGGCTTGCAAGTGTCGGGATATTTCTAAATGTACCTGCACTAAGCAGAAAAAAATACCTGTGAGAGAACAAAGCTTCATAGTTGACCAACGAACGACTAGAAAAATGTTGTCACAACAAGCCTAATTACAAAAGCACAGAAAAGAAAGCCATTGCGACAAATATCTCTGAGTAAATGTCAAAAAGTAGCCTAAAAATGTACTGAGGAGCTATGCCGCACATCAGAATGTAGCCAGTCTGATTGTAAAGACCAAACCCAACTTCAGTTGCGACCTTCAAATGCNACATCAGAATGTAGCCAGTCTGATTGTAAAGACCAAACCCAACTTCAGTTGCGACCTTCAAATGCTAAACTGGATAGTAATTCCAATTTTCCAGTTGATTATGGTTTACTGTCAAAAACATGCGATAGATATGGAGTGTTGATGGCTAACGTGTGCCAACAGAATTCTCCGTCTGTATGTTTCGGTGGACGCTCCCTCTGAAAACCTAACTACCCTTGCAACCTATATTGTCAAGGCTTACGCTCCGGTATGGTTTTCTGTCAAATCCCACCCCAGCTGTAAAGATGGAGCACGAAACTTATTCAAACTCATCGAGCAAACCCGATATTTATCAACAACTTTGAAAGCAGTTGTCGACCCAGTCATTCAAAGAAATAGCTATTTCGCACACCCGGAAAATTTATTGCTTGCAATGCTGACCGACCCCCAACCGCACATTCGTGAATTAGCAGCCCGTCGACTTCTGAAAGCCAGAAGGACCACATCAAATAGCTTGCGACTGTTTCAGCTACCGAAATTGAACTTTGATGCATCATCATATTACGATCTTTTGGATTGGCAGGAAAATATTACTGAACCACCAATATTAAAACATGTGAGCGAAGAAGAACTCCTGTTGTTTATCGAGCAAAAAGGAGAAGGAGAACTGCCTTTATTGCGTCTACCATGTCATACGCAAGCAGTCGAAAGAGCAGTTAAAGCTATGACTGAGGCTTCAATCACTTAATGTGGTCAAAGTGAGAGAGAAGACTTCATAAAAGCCCAAATAGAGTCACGAAAAGCAATGACGAAGTTCGATAGCAAGAAAGACTTTGCTGTTATTTAACCTTTTATTGTAATAATTATTTGTGTAAAAATTTAAAATATTTTTTTTTCTCTTTATCTCTTTGTTAAACATTTACTAAACTAATGATCTCAGTATTTTCATTTTTTACATATCGTTGACTGGAGTGATTTCCTACACCATACTGCGAGACCTTTCTTGAAGACTTTTTTTGACTATTTTGAGATGGATCCGGAGGCAGAAGATGAATTCCTATTGCAATAGAACTTTATACGCTNATTTACTAAACTAATGATCTCAGTATTTTAATTTTTTACGTTTTTTTTTTCTCCCCCAATACATATACTTGATAAAGCGATAAAACTCTGGATAATTAATTCATGTGTAAAAATATTTGCTTCATTCATTAGAGCGATGTGACAATGAAATATTCTTTCAATATCTCAGTAACACATTCTGATCACTTGCTTAATATAGAAAACGAAACATGAGAAAGCGCAATTTTAGTAACATCACTCCGCTCCACACCTTCCTGCTTAGTATTAGTAAAACAAAGTATATTTGTCATTCAATTCTATGTTAATCACTTGTATAAAGTATTTCAATATCATTATTTTTTATTGAAAAAAACCTCGAAAAACAATTTTTTTTAAAAATCTTTAATCACAATCCGGAGGCAATAAAACTCAACAGAATGTAAAAAAAAATTTTTAAAAATGACCCACCCTAATGTACATGCAATATAGAATATGTCACAGCAGTGTTATTCCTCATGATTCCACATGTACCAACAAATTTCACATTGCATTTTGGATTTTAGGTAATTGGTAGCGATTTACTACTTGATGTGTCTTAAGGGCTTCGCCTATCTGGCACATGAAGTGCATTGCAGAGGTGCTCAAAAAAAGGATTTTAAATTCTCATTTCAACTCCAAGGATTATTTTCCTGGGTGTGAAAATAACCAAAAAGTATATTTTCAAAATCAGTTTCAACTACTAGATTTTCTATACAGAAATTTTAGATTGTCTTTAGACATGCAACATACTTTTATCTTTATCATCATTCCTTTCCATAAAAATGTAGGGTCGCCACTTAAGTCGCATTCAGGCAAGTCGTGGGCGGAAAGACTGCACGCCAGGTTGGCACCTTGCGTGTAGAGGTAATGAGGCAAGTGGTGAGTGAACTAAAGGTGGCTAGACCTCAAATGTGCAAAATAGTTGCAGGCTGGCAGAATCCATAAAAGTACTCATGGCTCTTAGAAAACATGTTAGACAACCATGAACACCCACCAGCAAAAAAAAGCTGCTGTGACTGTGTGCAAGTCATGTTATTGATTGTTGTCGTCTGACGGCGTTTGTTGTGTGCACTGGAAGTTATGGAAATGTGGTCATAAGAATGTATAAAGTCACACTTTCTAAATTGTCTGTCCTAGCAAAGTGTGTGAGATTTCATCACCAGTATAGATACAATGTAAAGGTGAATGGAAAATTGCAAATTAACTCATTCTTTGGTGGCTCTACATCCAGCATTTGCTGCAAGGTTTGTGAAGAATGAAGTTTTAACTATTCTACCCCAGCAAATGTATGAAAGTTATTTTCTTGCACGTTTACACTCTCAAGATAATTGCATTAATGCTAACTTGTTGAAGCAGAGGCAGNCAGAGGCTGGCAGAATTTCAGGCATTAGGACCCGTGGCTGCGGTTAGTCAGCTCGCCTACCACCAAGGTGAACCGGGTTCAATCTCTGGCTGAGTCACTCCCGGATTTTCGCATGTGGGAATCGTGCAGGGCAATGCCGCTGTTGGCGGGTTTTTCAATGATCTCCCATTTCCCCCGTCCCTTCATTCCAGCGTTACTCTATACTCGCCCTAATCACCCTCATCGGCTCCCAAGACACAACTCTACAGAAATATAAAATTAGTAATATTATAAGCAATTCAAAAAAATTTGCTTTGTTTGATGAATGTGTAGTAAGGCAGTGTAACACAACCTACTGGAAAATTTTGTGGGTTGTGGTGGTAATAGATTAATTTGTATGTCCTCCTCCCCAGCCAACTAAAAGTATAATCCTATTTGTGGCACAGTTATAAGCTAAAATTTTACAGGCATGGCAGTGGAAAGTTTGCATATTTTCTTTACCACAATCAGAATAATAGGCTCTCATCACAGGAGCATGTTGTACTAGTAACAGTAACCAAATTGTCAGGGATGAGGAGTAACATTTAGTTTGATGAAATAGTATAAATATTCACATGTAGCAGAAATTTTAAAAGTTTAATCATTGTAGTACAAAATTAGTTATGTTAAAATGTAACATCAGATTCTTAGAATTTGTAGCCGGTGGTGGCGGTGGCATCAAGGACATTGTAATGGTCGTTAGTGCCATTAGATTGTAGTCAGTTATTTGTGTAAGACTTGTTACATTTGGTTTATTCTTAAAGTATTATTATAATAATTATTAATGATATCTCACTAACACTACATTTATTAACTATTCATGATATTTGCTATTGGCAAATTGGGATACTATATAATACCATGCAGGTCCACTTCTGAATTTTAGAACTGCATAAGCAATGCAGGGTGTGTGTGTCAGAAGTTTTCTGAAGTAGTCCTTAGTCTATAATTCTGTATTATTGGGAGTGAATGGATCTCTGCTTTCAACTGTGTGCTGGAGGGCATCACACATCCCAGATATGCTAATAATATTCAAAATAGGTAAACAGAGGAGTCATGGCACAACACCTAACTCAGGTGTGCTTCACCAACCATAATTTGGTGTTTAGTAAGTATATTATCCTGTTGGAAGCGGTCAAACCAGTGGCGGATTTACCAGCAGGCTGAGTAGGCTGGAGCCTAGGGCGGCAAATTTGGGGCCAAATATTTTTTATGTCTTACAGAAATTAAAAAAATTAATATTTATATACCTAAATGTTATTAGGTCCACACAAACAATTCAACATGTAATATGTTTCACCACTTAGATAAATGTTTCTACGATTTGCGTAGTCACATTTGGTTGCGGCGTGGGAACGAGTGACATGACCGTTCGCTAAGTGTGTCTGGCCGAATTGACTGCACAAGCGCAGTGCGGCTGCCGCGGGAGCCAAAGCGGGGTCATGCTGTTGTAGGCATACGCCGCGTGGTGGCATTGAGTTTGAGAGATAGATATAGAGCGGCTGCCGGCGATATAAACGGGGAAGTCCAGTCCCGTATTTACTTTTTCTGGTTGTGTGCTGTAATTTTTCAAAGTGTTTCGTGGATTGTATGAATAATTTCATAGCATAATATCACCGGTGCGTATAAACTTTTAGTAGGTAAGTAATCATAATGTATTACAATAAATCATCCGTAACTAATCAGTAAGACGTAATTTAACTTGATAAATAGCTGTTTCGGAAGCTATGCAAAAAAAATTTGATTTGTTTGTTATATCATACTTAAATACATTTCTTGTACTTATGTTAAGTAATTATTCAATATCTGAAGTCTGAACAAAGTATGTACGAGAAATAAAACTCCCAATGCAATCTTTTTTATTTCAGTTCTTGGAATCCAAGAAATTGTTAGAATGAGTGATGGGAGAAAGCGACTTAGTGGAGCTGAGAATAAAAAGAAGGCCAAAATGAAAAAAGAACACCAAGAACAGATTACCCGTAAAAAAAATTTAAAAGTGGAAGTGGAAGTAGTGTTGAAAGACCAGGAACTTAAACAACATGCACTGACACAATACAGTCTGGAAAAGATGACTTCTCTAAAAGCAAAAAAATATGTGCTGATCAGCGTCGTTTCTTGCCAGTGAGTATCTTCCAAAGAAAAATGAAAAATAATGAAGTGAATGACCAAAATTGGCTGGTTTATTCTGAAAGTAAACGATCTTTATATTGCGGGCCCTGTTTGGCATTCGGTCCATTGGAGAATAAGACTCAATTTGAGAATGAAGGATTTAATGACTGGAAAAATGCAGAACACCGAGTAGCTCAGCTTGAAAACTCTGCGCGTCATAAATCTAGTATCCTTAGTTTGAAAGTTAGAAGTGAGATTGATGGCCGACTCCATAATTTATTGCATGTCCAGATTGATGAAGAAATTACTTATTGGAGAAACTTTCTGAAGAGGGTTTTTGCTGTAGTGAAGCGACTGTGTTCAAGAGGCTTCGTTCGCTTTCAGAGGAAAAAATGAAAAGTTCGGTGATCCGCATAACGGAAATTATTGTATGATTTTGGTACTGTTAGCTGAATTTGATCCTTTTTTTAGCCTGTCATATTGAACGATTTAGGAATGAAGGATCTGGAAGTACCAGTTACTTATCAAAGACCGTTTGCGATGAGTTTATTCTCTTGATGGGTCATAAAGTCTTAAAACACATTGGAGACGAGATAAGAAGGGCAAATTTTTCCTTAATCATTGATTCAACACCAGATATAGCACATGTGGACCAACTTACCCTCGTCATTAGATACGTTTTGGAAACAGACGAACCGTGTGAAAGATTTCTCAAGTTTTTGCCCTCAGTGGGACATAAAGCTTAAGAAATGTTTTCTGCCATTATTTCGGAACTCAAAACACTGGGCATAAATATTGAAGACTGTCGTGGACTATCTTATGATAATGCCGCAAACACGTCTGGTGTGTACAATGTCTTACAGGCTCAAATTCAAAGCCAAGCACCTTTTGCTGTTTTCGTTCCTTGCGCTGCCCACTCTTTAAATTTAGTGGCAACTGCGGCTGCTGAATCTTGCACAGAAGCATGTCGCTTCTTCATGTTGCTTCAAGAAATCTACGTTTTTTTTGTAAGTTCGACACCGTGCTGGCAAAAATTAATGACTGAAATCGGGAAAGGTAAAACGCTAAAGAGAGTAACTCTGACATGTTGGTCAGCTAGAGAGGACGCGTGTAGAAGTTTGAGAGAATGTTGGCACTAAGTCATTAAAACTTTGGAATCAATAATGGATGATTGTACGGAAAAGCCTGTAACGCAAAACAAAGCGACTGGAATACTTTTGAATTTAGAAAAACTGGAAACGGCGGTAATGGTGGTTGTGTGGAATGTTTTTTTGGAAAGAATAAACAAAGTGAATGTTCAAATTCAGGCTTCTACCGTAGATTTGATCACTGTTGCCTATCTTTACGAATCTGTTTGCAAGTTTTTCGTAGCTGAACGTGAAAATTTTAAGTATTTCGAACAAAATGTGATGGAATTAAGCGTGTCGAAGCGGTATACAAAAGACATGGGAAAAAGACAACTGAAAAGGAAAAAAAAATTATGATGAAACACCTGATGAAGAAATGAGAATGACTGCGAGTGATACTTTCAGGGTTAACACATTTCTCGTCCTCATTAATAGACTCTTATACGAATTAGAAAAACGGCAGGAGGCCTACAACAGGTTCACTGAAAAGTTTTCATTTCTGACCAAAATGAGTGAATTGTCATCATCAACCCCTACGGAAAAGCCCTTTTTTGGAAGAAATATATCCTAATGATTTAGAGACTGACTTAGTTCAAGAATGCATACATTTACAAAGCCACCTTTCTTCTGAAAAAATTTTGGTAAAACCAAATTCTGGATCATTGAAAAGTCTGTCTTAGTTCCTGTGAAAACAGAATTTGAAAAACATTTATCCAAACTTGGATATAGCAGTTTGCATGGCTCTATGTACACCAGCGACAAATTTTTCGGGTGAGAGAAGTTTTTCTTGCTTAAAACGGGTGAAAAATTATCTAAGATCTACCTTAAGCCAAGAAAAGCTAAACGCCTTAACTCTTTTGTGCATAGAGTCAGAACTAATGACCAAGATTTTATACTACGATATAATTGATGATTTTGCCAATAGAAAATCGCACAAAAAGGTATTGTAAAACTTTCATAACTTCATTAATTGAATTTAATCAACATCATCAGCTGGATTGCTACCAGATAATTGAATATATTGTTTTTAAACTCTAAGTAAGCACCATAAAAATTATTTAATTAAGTTTACCGAATGTACATTATTGTGTAAGTAATATTGAGGCATACCTTACCCCGCCTTATTAGTAGTACATAATTGAGCTTTTATTAGCTCATAAATATACACAAAAACTATTTCTTGTGCAATCTTAATAAATCGTTGTGTTGTAAAAATAATTGAGAAACTGACACATTGATCCCCTAGTTCACAATCAAACTAATTACGGGGAAAAGGTGGTGTAATTAAGACGATAGTGCACAAATCATAAAGTTACAATTTCATTGACAAAAAAATTGTAATTAATATGATTGTGAACTACGGTATCCAATTGTAGAGATCGGTAGGGGCGGCAAAATTTGAATAGCCTACTGGCGGCAAATGTGTAAATCCGCCACNATCCAATTGTAGAGATCGGTAGGGGCGGCAAAATTTGAATAGCCTACTGGCGGCAAATGTGTAAATCCGCCACTGGGTCAAACCAATCAAAGTAAAAAGCAGGACAAGAATGGGTGTAACATATCTGAAAATATTTGTACACAATGTTCCCTGGTCACAGTTGTTTGCAAATTTTGGAGCCGTAATGAATGCCAGCTGGACACCATTATGAAACCGCTCCAGCCTCTACAGTCCCTCATTGGCATACAAAATTCATGTAATTTTCTCCACACACTTCCATCTGTCTGAACCAGTTGGAAATGTAGCCCTTAGACCAGCCTACAAGTTTTCAGTAAAGTGTCCAGTGGCTGTGTTCCTGATCCTAAGATGAGATGAATAGCTCTATTGTGCGGTAAGCAATGGTACCTCAGGTTACAAGTCAGTTTCTAAAGCCTGTGAAGTACCTTGCACAGTCCTCGCATCTAAGTTTATTGAGTCCCCGGCATTGAATCCTAATGTAATTTGCTTCAGTGTTGCACATCTGTTGCTGATCTTGATGGCAGATGCAGATCACCCAGAGTTCGTGTGTTTGGTCAGAATTCTTGTAATTGTGGCAAAATTAGTGAAATGGTCAAATATCAATGTCAAAACTTTGCCTGTATCAGTTAAATACTATGGCCGGTAATTATCCAGTGCAACAACTTTTCTGTTTAAAAAAAACCTGAAAAGTGATATATTTCCACTCTACTAATTATGCAGAACACGAATATACTAGGGGTATTAACGTCAGACTAATTTTGTAATATGTGCCCACCTAACCCCACTATGGTGAAATCACTATTTTATATTTTTAAAGCTAACCTAGGGTTGTAGGGTTTTAAACTAACCTAAGATTGTTGGGTTTTAAACTAACCTAGAATTGTAGGGTGTTAATCTAACCTATGAATTTAGTCTAATCTAGGATTTTAGGGATTTAAAGGAACCGTAAAACACACCANGTAGGGTGTTAATCTAACCTATGAATTTAGTCTAATCTAGGATTTTAGGGATTTAAAGGAACCGTAAAACACACCAAAAGAATATGAATTAACTCACCTATGTAGGCGGCGGGTACAATTCCACTTTCCACAACCCATTCAACTGTCGTGCATATGACCTCAATCTACAAAACACCACAATCTACTAAAACATCCAAGTAACACTCACNACTAACCTAGAATTGTAGGGTGTTAATCTAACCTATGAATTTAGTCTAATCTAGGATTTTAGGGATTTAAAGGAACCGTAAAACACACCGAAAGAATATGAATTAACTCACCTATGTAGGCGGCGGGTACAATTCCACTTTCCACAACCCATTCAACTGTCGTGCATATGACCTCAATCTACAAAACACCACAATCTACTAAAACATCCAAGTAACACTCACCTTATAGGTGAATGTTACGCACAGAAGCACTCATTCTTGCACCCCCTATTCTTAAATCACAAGCCAATCAGACATCACAACTCGCCCGCAACAACACAACCACACAGTGTCGCACGTCTAAAGACCGTGACGATGAGGTTTTCAGACCTTGACGATGACTTCAATGACCCGCAGCCAATAAGGTGACGGCATAATGCCGAAAATCATGGCGTCCGACGTAAACAAAGCAGCAGGCTGCACGTACTTTTAACTATTTTATTTAATATGTTGTACTTATTTTAACATTACGTCCTCCTGAACATGAAAAGCTGAGCAGAACCCATTAATGCTACTTTTATTGGTGTAAGACGTTTTCTTCAGAAAAGCCGCTACACTGGATAATTACCCTATGACCTTTCTCATGAGCTCGTTAGATAACATCGCATTGGAAGTCATTTTAATCATGATGACCTGCTATTATTGCATGTGCATTATTATGATATTCCACAAATGACTGGCAGGTGTACCACTTGATGTATAAAGGGCATTGTATGTATTTTTCAGAGGCTCAGCTATCCCAGGTTTTCTAGCATATCAGCTAATTCTACAAGCGTGTTGTTTATGATATCTGTGGATGACAGGATTGTTTTGTGCTACAGGAGTCTGAAACATTTTGCTGTTGATATTTATATAAACATATGCTTCTAGGTTTGTAGCGAAAACAATTCATGTTTGTGAAGTTAAATATGGTTAAAATACCTGCAGAAAAGTATTGTGAAGAGGGAAAAAATGACAATTTGGCTAGCCAATGGCAGTTTATAATAATATATATTATGTTAAATAGGTGGAAGCAGTGGTNTGACAATTTGGCTAGCCAATGGCAGTTTATAATAATATATATTATGTTAAATAGGTGGAACCAGTGGTCAAGACAGCAGCCACATTGTCTGCACTTTGCTGTATGAGTTCTTAGTCAACAGAAATATATATATATAAAAATGTTGTGTCCGTTTGTTTGGACACGTATAACTCCCAAACAAATCAACCAATTTTCATTCTGTTTTTTTTTATAAACATTCCTTTCGTTCCCACGAGTGTTTGTATACCTTTCTTTTTTTATCTGTATTACTTGCAAAGGTACTAAAATCTGCAAAAAGCTCATTTTTACCATGCTTTCGCATCAGGAAGCACTTTTGTTGACAGCTGTCTGGTTAAACATTTCAGTTTTGTTGTTCTCAATGTTTTTTTACATACATACATTTACTTTTATATATACACACACATCTTTCAATTAATTTCACAGAAATGAATAGAACCAAAATCTTTTATGCCACAGCAACGCATGGCCGGGTAAGCTAGTATACAATAAAATAGGACTGCAAATAATCATTAGTCTATAGTGTGTATCTTGCATACTGTCTTAAAATACTTCGTTGTGAGATTTTTAATTAAAAAAATTGGGTGTTGTACTGCTGGAAGCAATTATGCTACACTTATGAATCCCATAAGCAGATGACCTGTTTANTTAAAAAAATTGGGTGTTGTACTGCTGGAAGCAATTATGCTACACTTATGAATCCCATAAGCAGATGACCTGTTTACGCAGATATTCATTAAATTATGAGTATTTTCAGGAGAGAATGTTGACTGATATATAATTTAATGTTTTTCATGGCATTAAATCTGCTTTTACAGCTGACTATTGTTGCTGGTATATACATGTTGCTAGTTTATATTTGTAATGTGTGCTGATTAAAGCTTTCTTCACTTACTAACCATTGAGCCATTCTGTAAATCACTCAGTTTGACATTTTTTGTTTCCAACGATATTGTAACATTTAAGTCCTCCAAGCCTCTATGGAGAATTATAATAAAACTTAAAAATATACTAATATGTGTTACCGTCAAAGTGCGAATGTGGGAAAATCTTAGGTTTTATTGGTATAACGTGACATTAATGTTGCTGATTGGTAAAAGCTCAATCTACTATGAAATCTTCAAATTTCCTACGTTTGCCAAGATATGTTTGTAAATGTCAGGATTTACTGGTGCGTTGCGGGCCGGTAAACATGGAAATAACGTTCCTGCCTGCCCAGGTTCAGACCTGCTTGAAGCCCAGTCTTTGTTCGTGTTCCACTGGCGAGGCTTTGTTTTATCAATTACTGCTAGAGTACACATGTAATGGGATATGTTTAATCCCAAGTTTTTANCCACTGGCGAGGCTTTGTTTTATCAATTACTGCTAGAGTACACATGTAATGGGATATGTTTAATCCCAAGTTTTTTAAGACTTTTTTAATCAGATTCAGCTACAAACTTGGGTTCCTTATTTAGTACGCGTCCAAAGCACATAAACTTCCACTACATAGTTTTATATTTTTCTAATGTTGTTTTTGAGTGGCATTCACAAATTTATGCAGTTTTAACGTATTTTGAAGAAGGAAAAAAAACATACAAAAATGTGGCATATTTTGTTTAGAAAATGATTGGGGTTATACTCCAAANTATTTTGAAGAAGGAAAAAAAACATACAAAAATGTGGCATATTTTGTTTAGAAAATGATTGGGGTTATACTCCAAAAATATCTGCAACCACTAGCTCAAGTGGTGCTTGGTGTGCCATTTAGTTATTCATTGGTTACTTTAAACTTCAGGCATAAGTCACATGAGTTCAAAATATTGTATACTGTGAAGTTCTTGGAGGGAGTAGAAATCACTGTGATGCAGATTGCAGCACTTTGTGGGTGTAAAGTGCTGGAAATACTTATACACTGTAATGATAACTTCTTGATTAATTGCAGTGGGCATAAAAATTTTCCATTCCTTCCTTAGCAGGCCTTTACACCTGAGCAGTCAGGATTTCTTACTGGCTATGATATACCAATTTAAGCATTTAGTGTTTGGAGTGACTTCGACAAAATGTTATTTTCTGATATGCCATAGTCTGCAGCCCAGAACAGTGTGTCCCGTGACAGATGACCGACGACTTCTGTGCTCTAATAACATGTAGTTCCTTTGGGTAGCAGCGGTTGACAGGTTGCAGTTCTTCCAGACTCTGAAATAGCACTCTCCCTAATGTGTTTGTCACAACATTTTAATTTTAATATGCTGGAATTGTAGAATGTACTCTTGAATCAACTATGACCTCCAGATTAACTTGCTTCCACAAATCTTGCAGATGTAAGTGCCTGATGATCTGTGAACAAAAACACTCCTTTTTCCAGATTTTGTCATACAGGGCAGTCTTATTGCTAGCTTCTTTAGTCACAAATAATTCAGTATCAGAAACTTGATTCACACTCTTGGTTCATATTTCAACTCTTTAATAAGGCAGGGAGTGATATGGTTGTTATAGCCATCTTGCTGTAGGGTTTCTTATAAAAAACAAAACCCAGTCTAGAATAGGCCCTTAACTGGCAGATGTTTGAGGTGATGGATATTCCTGAATATGATTCAGTTTGCTAACATTCATTTTAATGCCTTGGGGCATTAATACATACCTTAGGAATGGCATTTTAGCACAGAAAAGTAGGGATCTGCTCAATTGTGCCATCATTACATTCTCTCTCAAACACAATAGAACCGTATCAATGTGCCACAGATAGCATATTTAGTCAGCGTAACTGCATGCAAACAACTTACTTTGTTTACCTAAGACTGGATCCANATGTGCCACAGATAGCATATTTAGTCAGCGTAACTGCATGCAAACAACTTACTTTGTTTACCTAAGACTGGATCCGTCTTAAGTGAAGTCAACCACCACTTTACACAGTCTGAAAGGCAAAACTTGAAAACGACGTTGTACTGCTGCGAGTCTGGATGCAATGACAACTGCCAGTATACCCTGTTTTTACAAAGGCCGTTTTTTGACAGTTCAAAGAAAGTAGTGCCAGGGTTGTTTTGATAATGTATCCCTCCGCCTCAGCTGTTCTGGCGTGGAAGCCATGCTGCTAGTTATATCAGCTGTTGACTTACGCATGTGCTAAATAATTTCAGTTATAATTTAATACTACAATTTGCCACATACATATTGGTTCCAAGGTATACAGCATATATATCTTTAATTTTTTCTGCAACTGACTGATTGCAATGAGAGAGTGTGTGTATTACTTAAGTCCATATTTAATTTAATGAGATATTTTATGGGATTCATACACACAAACATTTTAATATAAATTTTTTCTTTTACTCGTAAGCATGTAGAAGTGGAAAAAGGCTATGGAAATTGCGTTGGGGATGAGTTTCTTTCTTATAATTATTTATTTCAACTTTATTTTTTCATCTATAGCATGATTTCCTATTGACAGCAAATTTTAGCTCAAACGATTGCCAGTTATATATGTTTAAACTTCGTTTTACCTTTTCAGTAGAGCTGTTTTTGTTATTTTGTTAAATTTTAATGTTACAAGTTTATTCATGTATAAATCACCCACAAAATGTGTTTGTATCCTGACAGAAGCAAATATTTGGTACCTTACCTGCATTATTCTGTGACACATTAAAATAAGTACAGGTTTACTTTTGCTGCAACACACTCAAAAATGCTGCAACGCTTGAAGTTTAGCCCCTCATAGTCATTGTGCCAAAAATTTCATAGCTAGTTTATTTTATATTTGACTTAATATTCATTACGAATGCGTAAACTTGGGCAAAATTGAATTGTCTAAACACGCCCTTGCATTTTTTTAAAATAGTTTTGTCCACGGGAAAGTAAAACATAAACTCTACAAGTACAAAGCTATTACAGATAACTTGATTGATGTTATAGGCTCAAGAAGTGACAATCCGCATGAACTTGACAAACTATAATTAAATAACATTAAAAAAAATACATGGCTTTATTATTTTCACACACTTCAGTTAATATATTTAAGCTAAAACATTGACTGAAAGTTGTAAATCTAAGATACTCCAACACAAACCCACTGACATACGTTTAGGCTATAGAAACACTTCATAATTGTACTCAAAATCTAAAAAAATTCCGTACATAAGTGTGTGCATAAATAAATATGATGATAGGCACAAAAGTGGATAAGCCTACAGAATTACTTAAGCCTCATNTACATAAGTGTGTGCATAAATAAATATGATGATAGGCACAAAAGTGGATAAGCCTACAGAATTACTTAAGCCTCATGTAATTACACGTAATGAATATAATCAAAAATAAATAAACTATGTATGAGACTGCTGAAATTCAAATTCCTACTATTTAGGTTTTTTTAAATGTAATATTGGTTGAAAATACACCTAACATATTACGTGCTTCAAGTAACTGTCACTTCAGTAACAACTAAAAAACTTTTGTATGTATAAATATGTGTGTATCTGTTTGTGTGCACATTCTGTAGGCGTTTCATAGAGGAAACTTCCATCACATCACAATAAAAAATACATGTTGCCAGGCCACTGCAATCATGAGAAAATAATGAAATATTAATAATGCACCGAAAACAGCACTGCACTGGAAATAGTATAATATATGTCGCTGTATAAAGAAGGTTTAAAGGAATAAAACGTGAAACGCATACATTCTCACATGAAAACATAGTATGTAACCACGGAGTAACCAACATGGCGTCGGTCACGGGCGAAATCCGCTGGAATTTTCTTGCTCACAACAGGCGAAAAGGACAAGGCGTTTGCCAGAGCAATACATCATTAAAAATTCATGAGAGTTGAAACTGTTAAAAGTACCAAGTAGCAATGCCAAAATATTTTNCCAGAGCAATACATCATTAAAAATTCATGAGAGTTGAAACTGTTAAAAGTACCAAGTAGCAATGCCAAAATATTTCAAAAACAGATTATGTTTCTGGAAACACAATATTTTTGTCAACTTTTGATGGGAATTTTAAATTTGCTCATTTCATTTGTGCGCACTATTTTCAGCCAGTGTTGCCAACGTGAACACATACGCAAACGTGTTACGAACCAGCTGATTGCAGGCACTGCAAATGGAGTAATTTGTTGTGTTACAGTTACAAAGTTGGTGGTTCTATCTGTCAGAAAATGGTCTTCGTAAATGAAACACAGTATAGAAATAAGTAAGTCCGGTGATGATTACAAATAATTACCTGTAGATAGTCGCAGACTGTCTTTAGATGAAGTCTGGCACTCACAATTATGAACAGCTCTGTGAATGCCATTGTGCATGTGATCTTTTTCATAGCGTTTATGTGAGTACCTTACTGGTGTTATCTGAATATCTTATTGGTAGTAAATGATTTTTGTATTTACTTTTCTTAAGCATATTTGGTTGTAGGGGTACCATTTTCGTGCGTTAAATGTAATATTATCTGCATATGTTTGGCTTGATCTACCATTTTCAGTACCGTCATGAAGCAACACCATTTATTTTCATTCCGTGGTTTATTAGTTTCTGGAAACTGGTGGTGTTGTGTTTACTGAATGATTCTGCAAATTATTTTGTGTCAGTTCAGGAGTTGCAAATTGAAATTACAAACTCTAAGTCAGTGTGTTTTGTAAACACTCTATTTCGAAATGGTTATTAGAATATTTGAGATATACGTTGCGTAGATAATTACCATTTCGACACTACTTTGTGTTGTAAAAATAACACATTTGTCATATGGAAATTCCAACAATTGTAAGGTTAACATTGCCAAAAATGTTTGCTTACATACAGAATGTGTTTATTAATCACGTCCATACAAACAACAAATTTATCATTTTTTATTCTTTCGGTGAGGTTAAAACTTTACAGGTTATACTAATTTCAATGTTACTTCAGTACATACAAAGTTTTCCACTGGGCTATTAAAACAATATATAATTCAAAATGATAACATTTCATAAGAAGAGTTGCAAAACAATGTAGTCTCATGAAAGACGTTAAACTAAAGTCTCTCGCAACACCATCCACCCGCAATAAAATATTAAACAGAGCCCCAGCAGTATAAATTGGCCATAGCAAAAATTAAGTACGGTTGGAATGGTAATATACATTGATCTCAGCATTTGCACACGCACATAGTTTTCTTCATAAACAGAACAGCTGAGGCGAAAGGATATATTGTGGCCATTCTACATTTCTAGAACTTTCAAAATTGAGTGAATTTGCATGAAATGGAGTATAACCGTCTGTAAAGTAAAACTGTACCGATCCATCTTTCTTGCACATACATACAATAGTATTGTAGCAAGGATTAGCAGTGTGCTTCCTGATACCTCATTTAAACATTTTCTCTACGCATTTCTTGGTTTCTGCTTCATAAATAATTGGATTTTTTTGGAAGTGTAAGGGATGACTAGTGAGTCAGTAGTAAGTATAATTTTAATCACTTAGGCTATTTATCATATCCCACAGGCTTATCATTAAAAGTTCATGGTGATGCAACAAAACAATTGCCAGTAACTCACATTGTGTTACTGCAACCATTCCAGATTGCAAGGCTGCACAATAAAATTGAGTTTCAAAAATTTGTTTTGCTAAAATCACATGTACAAGCAATGTGGTTTATTTTCTCTTTGCATAGTAAATAAGCCCCTTTACATTCAATCTTATGCATTTTCTGTCCCAATTCCTTTAGTAGTGTAAAAAAGCCTAATGGGGCTTCCCCATGAGTCACAAATTATTATTAGCTGAGGGATGGGAACAACTGATAACATGTTTGCCCCTATATTGCAAAGTAGAATGAATTGCCTCTGATCTACAACTTACTCTCCTGCTGCTGTCTAGCACAGCTGTGCAATGAATTCATGGACAACTAAATATACTTCAACCATCAGTTAATAGAAACTCTTGTTTGTATTAAGCCATTGTGCAAATTTTATTCTATTTAGACGGCTCTAATTCAGGTTGCAATCTATACACATCACAGCATGTTCTCAATCTTTTCCTGCTTAGTTTAACTTCTTCCACACATTGTGCATTTATTCATTATAAATCTGTGATCTTACGAATGATACTGACCCAGTTCGAAGAACTGTAATTGAGATCAAATATTGCCTATCACATCGACCACCCTGTTGTAAACTGTACTCCATATTCCTGGGGCTGTGTCATGCCAGGGTAATGCAGTCCGAACTTTGATCCCAGATCTGTATTATGGTTTCTCTCTGGTATTTGTACATTCCTCTGCTGGCAAGAACATTGATAGCATCTTGTACCAATGTTGCTCATCATCTCCAAAGTGTGCCCTCACATTTCATTTATACTTGGAACACTCAACAGTTATTTGTCTTGTGGTGTTCTAAGAACAACAAGAAAACTGTAACATCAATAATGCCAAAACTTGGCACAAAATGGGTTGCTGACATAAATAACTGGAGATAATGCATACGTACATATAGTATGGGCACCTATCAAGAAACTTGACATTTTCTGAATTGGTTGTGGTTGGCTGTGATGCAGAACTGGTATTATTGTTGAATACACTAATATCGACTAAAATTTTTACTATGAGATTATATTTTGATTTCGATAAACTGCCTCCAATGTCTGAAGCCTTTCACAAAAATCTCTGAGTGTGCCTATAATTTCAGACATGGCTAAGGAACAAATTTTGGCCACAGGCTGGGGATGGATAGTAGCAGTAAAGAAAACTGAAGCATCAGAAACAATCGTCAACTTAAATTATTTTGCACCCAACAACTTCTTATGTTTGGTATCTTACGCATGTAAATTGGGATGTGCAAATTATTGTAAATGCCAAAAATCAATTTACGGTGTACTACTGCATTGTGTGAACTGCAATGGCTTATTTTGCCTTTCACCTGGCTTTACAAGCAAATACGTAGGAGTCTTGCATTTGTATTTATAATTTAGTTGTGTAATTAATGAGTAATTTTAAGTTCTGTGAATTGATCAAAGAATGTAAATATATGCTGGAGAAGGGAAAAAAATATTTGTGGTGGATGGGAGGTTTATAATACTTTGATAACACTGGAGGTATACAGTTGCTGTATTTGAAAAGTGTTAAATAAAAATAAAAATAGCTACCAGTTGTAGCCAGTCGGCACGGGGCACTGCGGGTCCATATTTGGTGGATAATGGAATGGCCCTTTTATTAAAAATAAAAAGGGTAAGGGGTAAAGCCCCTGCACCCCTTCGTGAACCAAAACTGGCACAAATAAAAAGTTAATTTCTAAACTTCATGACACTACTTTATACAAACCTTACTACTGATTGAAATTGTAAATTTATAGCTGTAACCTTCCTCTGCATGGAGGGTTGTGGGAACGTGTTCATATATGTTGATACACCATGGATGGTGAGTCATTGATCAAAGAATTACAAATTGGGCAACATTTTAACACATTTCCAAAGTGCTGCTACAGTATTTGACCAATACCCTGGAATTCCCATTGACCTTAAAACTGCTGAATAAGAACCATTCATGTGGCATGCTGAGAGCCATTGTTTGACACACATTTCCAAAGTGCTGCTACAGTATTTGACCAATACCCTGGAATTCCCATTGACCTTAAAACTGCTGAATAAGAACCATTCATGTGGCATGCTGAGAGCCATTGTTTGACACACATTTCCAAAGTGCTGCTACAGTATTTGACCAATACCCTGGAATTCCCATTGACCTTAAAACTGCTGAATAAGAACCATTCATGTGGCATGCTGAGAGCCATTGTTTGACACACATTTTGCACTGTTGCAAAACCATCTACATTAAAAAAATTTCAACAGGGGTTTTTTTATTCATAGAATAAGGAACACAGCTAAAAAAATATTTTATGTGTATGACCATAATTTATGAAGATATTGGTCTATAATCAAGAGACTACAAATCTGAAGTTTGGCGAGGTGTGAGGGGGGAACCACCAAGGGGAGGGGGAGGTGCTTTTGGGAAACCACACCTCTGAAAGTAATCTAATTACCAACGAAAATTCAACTTTTACCACATTTCTCGCAGCATTCACTCTTCTCTCCCCCCCCCCTTTTTTTTTGTCATTAATTGTAAATTCACTTTCAAAAAGACACGATTGTGTGTTACAATAGTAGAAGGAATGTAGATGGAGACACTACTGGTTGGTATGTTATCAATTTTTTTGTGAGCAGTAGAAAGGGTTAGAGAGCCCTTCTAGCTTCCCACCAAAGAATTGGATTCCAGTACCAATAAAATAATAGTAAACCTTAATATATCATTCTTTTTCTGTCTAACATTACTTCTTTTTTCTCTTTTTATCATACTATTTAAACTAACCTATAGCTTGTATATTTATTTCACATGTTTAATTGCATGACTTTATTGTGAAGTTTACATCTTATAAACTCAGGAAATAATAACGTTACCTGTATCCAGATTTTAATTCACAGTTATATATTTGGTAATCATAATCATTTAAAAAAAATTATAAATTCAGAAATGTTTGGTTGTGATGACTTTGTATATGTACTTGCAATGTCAGGTGCTGCAATCACAACTGTACTTGAACCTGGGATTTATTGAAGAAAAAGGAAGGTATGGGTAAGAGAGGACTATGTTAGGGAAACACACTCAGACTCAAGGTTTCCAAACTCTCTGTTTGGAATTGGGCTGCAAAGTTGTACCACAGAGACCCATCCAGGTCAATATCACTAGGACCAACCAAAGTATACAGACATCCCTGGTGGCATTCATGTAGCATAATATGTGCCAGCTATTGGACATTTCTATCAGCAAACTGCCACTAACCACGGCTCAAAGAACCTGATGGTCACAAAACCCTGTGCACCAGTTGTTCACAGAGTTCACTGTTTGCACAACCACTAAATATTTGGGGGAGCAAGGGACCAAAGAGTTAGTTTAGCCCAACAGAGTTTGGTCGTTCTGAGGCAGGTAGGTGCATTAGCTCGGGGGGGAACCACAAACCACTCGGTTTCTGGGTGACTCTGTTAACCTGGACCACTCCTGTAATTTGCAAGAATGTCTTTTGGGACACATGCTTGAGTCTGCAAACAAAATATCAAGATAACTGCCAAATGCTCCTTTACTTACAGATGACATGCTACTGAGCCAAGTTTCTGTAATGCTCTAGAACACAGCATACACTGACAACTTGACCTATATGGATCCCAAATTGCCATAGGCAGGACTCATCCTAGAAACATTACAAAGCATTAAGAGAATTGAGATAGTGGAACCTGTCATGCTAGTAGCATTAAAAAATTCACAAGTGACCACTAGTTCAGCATCTTCAGTTATACACACTCAAGTGCCGGAACAGGGTATGAAGAGAAGAGTACCCAACCATACAGAAAAAAAATCAGACTCTTGTCTCTCATGCGGAGGTACTCCCTCCCCATCGTTCCCTCATACACTGCAGTAACCAGACATCAGAGGAGTGGAATAGCTGCTGAATGTCAACATCCAGCAACTCACAATTTGGCATGCCACAGTTTGAATCTCATCTTAACTGATCACAAACAAGGTACACCATGCTTAGTTACTGGGCATGGAGTGTTGTCCACAACAGTGCATATTGTGACCAGCCAGGTGTCAACATTACTTAACATATTTAGGGTAAGATGTTTCTCTTCAAAACAGTAAAATGAACAGTCACTATTAGTTTCAAAGCTGTTTTTCATAGTTTATGCTTTTTTCAGCATGTTTGCTGTGTGGGGTATCAATAAGTTTTTACAGGACTCGCCAAGTAGCTAGGATTTCACATGAAGTAGCACGCTGTGATTATCAGATTTGTAAAAGTAGTGTGTTTAGAAATTAAGTAGCTTGTCATCTGAATGACTTGTTCTTGATTATGAGTGGGGCAGTGCAAAATAATATCAAGAGCCTTAATAATGATGCCTGTGCAAGTTGACTTGATTTCCAATTCTACATACCGTACTAGTAAAGTTTCTTGGTCTGCCTTTAAAATTTTTTATGCACATTTCACTTTACCTAATGTGTTTTGAGTAATGGACATTTTTGTTGATTGTGGTGAAAAAGTTTACCTTCTTGCTTGTGTCTTATGCTATTAAAATTGCTCTTTGTTCGAGCTTGTAGTTAAGTGAATATATATGTATAACTTTTTATGTGGATTTAATTACAAAAAGTGTGCTTGGTGTACAGTGATTATTACTGTTTTCTATATATATATATTTTTGTGGAAACACATTGTATGGCAACAGATAAATTTGGGTACTTGGGTGTGCGGCATGCTGGAGTGTTTCTGTGTGGTGTTAAATGGTGGCATGTTGGATATGGGTTATTTATTTTGGGAGTCTCTTGTTTGATCAGTTGTGTAATTGAAGCAGTCGCTTTACACATACATTCAGCACCCTCCACCAACATTTTTCTGCATCTGTTCATCCTTTTACTATATAGAAACATGATGTGGCACGTGGCCAGTGTAAGGGGAGATGTGATGGGAAGACAGGTTGTCTGGCCCACATTGTCAAACTGGTCTGTAAATGTTTGTATGGCATCAGGTGGCATGTGTTTTCAACAGCAAAAAGTTAAATGCATGTGTAATGGTGGTAGTGATGATCAGTTACTTTTTCATTGCAATGGGGGATTGCATTAACATTTTTGGGTAGCTCTTTACCAAAAATGTGATTATTTCTGGCATAAAACCATAACACTGATCCTTCCTGTTCTTGTTCCCTTTTCCAGAAGCACATTGGCTTTTAATTAGAAGAGGAGAGTGATTAAACTTTGTTGTCATTGGTTCATCAGCGTAGTGAATACTCCAGATTTAATCATATTTGAGATATTTGGTATAAACTTGCCATAAAGTAGCAAGATGTAAAACTTTCATTAAATATGTGTAACTGTACATACATTTTTTTAAGCCAATAAAATTTATTTGTACATTTTATTGTACAGAATGTAAAATGTTATTTTTGTGTGTTTTTTTATTTTTTATTTATTTATTGCTTAGGTGGTGAAGATTTTATTTATATATTAAATAGTACCCTTGCCCATAACAAACTGTCTTGTGGAAAATACATCTTTTAAAAGTCAGCAGAAAACAGATGTCACAATTGTTCCATAGTATTAAAAAATTTGTGTTTAAAAAAATTTAATTAATTTTAAACATTTGAATATTTTCATTGTAATGTCTTGCACTTGTTATATTTCTGTACTGTATGTATCTTTGCCTATATATTTTGACAAGAGAGAATTTTCATTGAGGCCTATAGTTTTGTGCCTGTTTGAGATATAATTATTGTTTTGTCTTTAGTATAAAACAAGGAAACTGTTTTTTAATCCAGGATATCAGTAACCTCAAAAATTGTAAATCAGACATTTTTATGTGTTGTTAATTGTGTAAATAAAAACTTATAACAGTCTTATTTCTCAGAGAAGAAGGCCCATTATACAATCAGCAGACTGTAAACAATTTTAAATTGTAGGCTTCTGATATAAATTTATGTTGCATTNACAGATGTCACAATTGTTCCATAGTATTAAAAAATTTGTGTTTAAAAAAATTTAATTAATTTTAAACATTTGAATGTTTTCATTGTAATGTCTTGCACTTGTTATATTTCTGTACTGTATGTATCTTTGCCTATATATTTTGACAAGAGAGAATTTTCATTGAGGCCTATAGTTTTGTGCCTGTTTGAGATATAATTATTGTTTTGTCTTTAGTATAAAACAAGGAAACTGTTTTTTGATCCAGGATATCAGTAACCTCAAAAATTGTAAATCAGACATTTTTATGTGTTGTTAATTGTGTAAATAAAAACTTATAACAGTCTTATTTCTCAGAGAAGGCCCATTATACAATCAGCAGACTGTAAACAATTTTAAATTGTAGGCTTCTGATATAAATTTATGTTGCATTTAACTAACAGATAAATGTATATAGCAGGACTAAATTCCATGGAAATATTGAAAAGGATGGGTCAGGTGCCAGGCACTAGACATTTCACTATATATAAATTGTCGCAACCTTTGACCAACTATCATGCATTTATAGATACTAAATTAAAACTGCAAGTGTTGTTTACATGAAATGCTTTATAAAGCGCACATGTNTTGTCGCAACCTTTGACAAACTATCATGCATTTATAGATACTAAATTAAAACTGCAAGTGTTGTTTACATGAAATGTAAACAAATGTAAAGCGCACATGTGACAATTCTAATTAAAATATTTTATGTATTTGTGAGAGAGACTTATTGAAGAAGGAACTGGAATCTTTTTCTTAATGTATTCATTGTAGGATGATTACAATTTTTGTCTAGGATGATAACAATTTTTGTCAGTTTATTTTTAGTTCTTAATAAATACTAAGAAACTTATAAGCATATAGTTCAGTCCCAAATAAATGTTGAGCTTATTGTTGGCTGGAATTTCATCTGTAGGTAGTCGTCAAAGTACATAAAAAAAATTGTGGTCTCTTTCTACTAAAAAACTTTCAAAGAAGTGCTTTTGTTCCGATACAGTATTGACACATTTAGGCTTTGATGTTTTTGTGCAAATTTGATATTTTAGGTAGCTTGTAATGTTATGAACAAGAGAAATTCAAGATGTATTTTTATAGGATTATGCACTTTTCGATGTTACGTTATGGACAGTGCCTAGTTAAAAGTGTCTTAATGACACTGCTTCCTGAAACTTANATGACACTGCCTCCTGAAACTTAGTAGCAGTGTGTGCCATTGGAGATTCAAATTCACGAAGGTACCATGTCGTGGTGGGCTACAGGTTGCCTTCATTATCTTGTAGCACTGGTAATCAAGATGCCAGTACAAGACACAAGTGTAGTTCATTTTTTATGGACACAAAGTGAGCGGTGATAAATACACTTGTGTTTCTCACATAAGTTATGTTCCTATGGCTTAGTAGTGCTGTCCTGCAGCATCCTTGACATTCTGCAACAAGAATTATCCCTCACAGAGTTAACAAATTTATAAAAGGTAATTCAGCAAGATCTTTTCCATTCTTTTCTCAATTTCTATCAAATGCTTATATATTACATGTATACACATACATAGCTTGATTCAGAAAGGTGTGTACAAATTTGAACACACATGATCTGTTTCAAATATTAAGGGTTGCAGGGTCCCTGAAAGGTTGATGCAAAAAGTATATTATGTGGCATGCTATGAAAAGTACTTAAGTTATAGCAATAAAGTTGCGTACACTAAAGTCTTAAACCAAAATTGTTGATAAAATAAATGTATTTACATGGTTTTCTCTCTCATTGTATAAGAAATAGGAGTTGACACCTTATTATTGTGTAAAACATGTCATACAAAGTATTTATCAATGTTTAATAGCAGAGTATGAAGCATATGCCACAAATTTTGAGGTAATCTCACCATAGGCATTAATTGCATGGCTGTGCATGCGTGCAATTTTTTTTTTTATTATTATTATTAACGTGTGGATTGCCCTTATAGACATTAACAAAACTGTGGTTTATATATAGAATGGGGTTCGTAACAGTTGCTGCACATTGTTGTATAGCATAGCAGTGTCCCCCGTACTCTAATTCCTATGTCACTAACCTCCCCGTTCTGCCACTGGTATGACTGAGTTAGGGTTCGTTAATTATTGTCTCCATTACATGTTTCAGTAGGTATGTGTTAATTATGTTTAGTGTAGCACCAGTGTGTTAATGTGCTTTGCATTGTGCCTTCATGGCATCTACAGTAATGGCACTAACTGGAATTGAAGTTGGATGTTTCAGCCAGTACACATACTTCATTTATGTGCACACAAACATACTCATAGCAGATTTTCATAATGCCCTCCTCCAACCTGGTTGCATTAATTTATGTAGAATTTTGAAATTGACATGCCCTTTCAAAAATACCAGGTGTATCTTTTACCTTACCTCAAAGATATGATTCATCCTGAAAGATCAGTTTCAATTAGTGTCAGTCACATAAACAGTTTTGTTGTCTTTCAAAACATATAGTCCATTGTAACCCATCTTAGATATAATAATAGCTGAGATAAACGTTCCCAATTTATACAAACCCTTACAATTCGCAAACATTTTTGCATTCAGTAAAACAGCTGTAATATATTACAACAGTCAAAACAAAATTAAAATGTGTTATTTTGAGTTTTTTTTTTAATTTGGGCTGTTTTCAGGTTTTGTTAAAATCAAGCATTCACTACCAAATCACTTTTTTTGTATTGATGCTATAGTTTGAGTTTTAAGGTTTGTTAGTGAATTTTACATAATCTATAAATACCAGTCATGGCATGGCAGTTACGTCCATTTACTTGAAATTTAAATGTGATTATGATGTGATTTAAATCTCTGAAATTAAAGAAAAATTCTCACGAGGACTTATGGGTGGCTCAACGCCCTGTCAACCTGGGTGACCACCTGTGAAGTTGGCTCGTAAGGGCACACCAAACCTAGGTCAAAATTTTTCAAAGTGTTTTTTAATGGACTTTTCCACATTTAAGATTTTTTTTTTTAATTCAAAAATATTGTGCGTGCGGAGTAGAGATTGCACTCTAGCAGACAAAATAATGAATACCCCCACTGGAGGTTCAAGATGTTTGTGTGCCTGGCTGCTAGTCAGGGAAGTTTTAGTATGCTTTGACTTGCATGGCATGCGGAGTTTCTCTTAGTTACTCAGCTAGGTAAGGTGAATGGGGCATAGTAATATTGTCTGGGGGAGGGGGAGCATTTTTTGTTACGTAAATGGTTATGCCAGTTTGTCCATTTTGCGCAAATACTTGACCTTTCATCGTCTTGCCACCTCGTGTCTTTGTCTTTACTGATATGTTCTTGATGGTCACCTGAATCAACATATAGTTTATATAGATGGGGTTCTGCACATCCAGTGTGCACATTTATTAAGACTGATCTTGTCCCTTCCTCTGTCTCAGTATAGTTTTTTTTTTTGTGGGAGGGAACAGCATTTGCATTGTGTATATGCAAATTGTTTCCGCTCATGTTCATAGGTAACGGCTGACAATTCTCTTCCCCTTGTGTTATAAGGTAGCCTTTATGAGAGTTAGGTGTCATTTGGCAGTATGTCGGAAATCTCCTGGGAGGGGTAGAGAAGCTATCCCCCTGCCTCGCACATATTCTGATGTCTACATACGTGCCAGAAGGCGTGTCACTTCTGTGCTCTGTTACTGTTTTATTTTCGCTTTCTGTGGCATTACTTTGCCCATAGCTAAGATAATTACTGGTATCTGTCGGCCAGCAAGCAATAAATGAGAAGTGAAAGTAAATGTTCCTGTCTTGTTTTTCGTATCATTCGCTCTCTCTTCAATAGGGTAGGCGGCGAAATTTGAATTTTTAAGTTGATTATAGTGTTATATTTTATTCAACTTTTAATGGGAGACATATGAATTGTATAATGTTATTGGAGTGGTGCAGTCCTGTCGTTAACAATATTAACTTAAAGAGTTGGTTTTGATATTTTACAGAAGGTACACATTAGGTTACCAAGTTCGGGGACTAACTGGCGTCTCGCGTGTAAGTAACCATGATCTACGATGACGTTCAATAAATTTGTTCACTGGCACCCCCAAGTGTAGGCAGGCATGCACAGCGGTGTCCACGAACTTACTTACTGTACTCTCTCTCTCTCTCTCTGTGTGTGTGTGTGTGTGTGTGTGTGTGTGTGTGTGTGTGTGTGTGTGTGTGTGTG
>NQII01008360.1:0-67974 GCA_002778355.1 Clitarchus hookeri
ACTGCCGTTTGACAGAAACAAATGCCATTATTGTTGATATGAAAACCTAACCCAGGAACACGCACTGCAGAAGCAATATTAATTTATCATAAGCGAAGGCACGTGGCTTTCAATTCCGACTCTGAGAGTTGTTTACTTTGGTAGCCATTTTGAAGTATCGTCTACTGTGCCGGAAGTGATTTACAGCACGCAGTTTCGCTTTCGATATAGTAACCGAGAATTTTACTACTTTAATTACTTTCAAACTATGATAGTCAAGTGATTGCATNGCCCTATCGACAACAGAAACGAAATTGTTGTTTCGTACGTTTACTAAGCATACAAATTTTAAGCGGCAATAGAGAGAACCATGGCGTGTTTTAAGAAAGTCAATACGCAAAAGTATGTGTGTAAATAATGCAACCATTCAAAATATTAAGGACACTTGAGATCTCTTGTACAATGTCAATGACTTAGTCCAATTCTTATAATACAATGTAAATTCGACCAAAAATAATTACTTACAATTATGATCTCGCAAACTTATTTTACCTGTACGTGGTGTATGTATTTTTTTAAATAACTTGACGTAATTATTTTTGATTCTCTATATATTTATTCATTTATTAGATACTAATCTTTTTCCGCTGAGGTTGCTATTTGGAGTCCTCAATATAGTAGGCCGTCATTTTTTAGCCGTGTATTCACTCTAACATAGGTAGTGTATCAAACATTCCAAGTGTCTCCGCGAGATTCCCTCGGAACGCTCCCAGCCCCTTTTCAGTTTTCATTCTGCCACTTCTCCACTAACATTATTGCACACATTCTTCAGATTCGTAAGAAAGTACATGCTGAGTAGACAGCTGGCAACTTGAATGGGAAAATTTCCATCTGTCGCGATCATGAGAGGAGCAGACACCAGAGAAAATAAATTTTGGATTGAAATGTTTTCCATTTGACAGTAGGAGACACCACAGAAGCCACGCGCAATTTCATACGCACATAAACACTTAGAGTTTATATGAATACAACAGTAGTGCACAGTAAAATATTTATAGTAATTTCTTATGGTACCTTGACAAATAAGTCAACATAAACTAGGTAATAAAATTTTTTCATGGCGCATTGCAAGGAGAAACAATACAATTTTTTTTTATTTTGGAAAAATTTTAAAAGGTACTGTTAGTAACTATCTAAATAAAATTATCAACAGGTAAAATCGTTATGCTACTTGTCATAACGCATTACTTTTACGTTCTTTGGTACAGTTTTTGGTGTTTTTAAATACGAAATAAATTAAACCCTTTTCAAGCAAATACAAACAGAAACCGTTCGGCAATCAATGAAACTGATTTAGTTGAAACAAATTGAAAATATACACGGCGTCTGCTGTTTAAGAATTCTGTTTAAAAAATGCATACTGTCATCATACACACGATGTGTTGCTTTTACAAATAAAACAATACAGTATATTAAAAAAATGGGAACATATAAATGTAAATATGTCTGCGATTCAACACGAAATTAATGGATGAGATATGACGAGACGTGAGTGTAGAGGTGGCGGGAAACAGTGGTGAGGACAACGGCAGCATTGCGAGAAAACCCCACAGGTAACTGGCACCTTCTGCCACGTGTCCTACAACACAAAAATTCCCAATCGTCATGATGGGAGGCATTTACCTATGAAGGCAACGGAAAATTTTTTTACCACATTCTTATTCTGAAAAGGGAATATTTTTTCGCTAGATAAAGCGGATAAAGTCTGTGTATTTGATGCAGTAAATTAAATTTTATAGACACCTTTAAACTATAATAATGTCCAAAGTGCAGTGCCCCAGTTCTGTTCGCTCTATCTTACGTCCGAGCAATGACATTCGATAATACCAACACGTCCGTCCCCCGCACGCCTAGAGGTTGAAAACACGTACATGAAAATCATTGGAAACGTTTGACAGTTTTCCCTTTTCATTTCTGTCATTTGCAGCCGGAAAATCTCGTATGAGTTCCATCTGCCTGTCTGTCACCCCGGTATAGAATACGCCTTCACTGCCGTTTGACAGAAACAAATGCCATTATTGTTGATATGAAAACCTAACCCAGGAACACGCACTGCAGAAGCAGAATTAATTTATCATAAGCGAAGGCACGTGGCGTTCAATTCCGACTCTGAGAGTTGTTTACTTCGGTAGCCATTTTGAAGTATCGTCTACTGTGCGCTATTGCCGGACGTGATTTACAGCACGCGGTTTCGCTTTCGATATAGTAACCGAGAATTTTACTACTTTAATTACTTTCAAACTATGATAGTCAAGTGATTGCATGGGACATGGAGAGGCAAAAGTTTTTGCGTTACGACGTTTCCTCAAAAGTTAATTGTTCGGACCACTAGAAGCACAATAAAGAGGAACATTTTTTTTAAGGGAAATACATCTTTAAAATGAGATCGCCACACGGGGAACCAGGACGGAACCAAAAATGTAAGGTTTGTGTGGTATTCACTTCCGACACTATACGTTCGTGAATAATAACACGATTAAAATACACGTTATCTCGTTTGAAGGGGTATGACAACGCGATGCGATAATGAACCTGAGTTGGCGCCGCATATGAGTGAGGCGCAGGTGGGGGCTCGCGGCGACTGGCTGCAATTTTTGACGTGGGCGAAAATTTCCAGTTAATGTATCTCACGAATACAATACGCTACCAAGCTGATTTTGACACCGAACAAAACTGATATTCTATATCTGTCTATTTAAGCTATAAAAGCCAATAATCAGTTTCGTTTCTTTCACTTCTATATCAAAAAGCAAATATTATCCGCTAACTCACACGTTTTCTTTTGTAAAATGTCACCGACCCTACCTGCAAAATTTTTAAACATGCACAATACCTGGCATGCACCCAATAAAGTTGCTATCGACGGACGGAAAGTAGTTACAGGTTTTAAAGTTCAATTAAAGGTTTATGTGAACACTTGTGAATACCGAAGTTATTTAATTTTATTTCTATTTTTTAATGAGTGTACATTCTTAGTTCTATTCAATGGAAAACCTCTGATTCGCAGTGAAATTCAACTACTCGAATCAGTAAAAATTACACAAACTCGTTGTTTCAATGAAACAATTTCACTGATTAAATAAGTGACTGCCAACAGCGTCCAGCGAATTAATCATTGTTTTTATTGAATTTTGCCAAATCATTACGAGGAAAAACCATTTTACCGATAGTCACAGTTTATAGTATGCAATACAACGTAATTTAAAAAAGTAACAAAAACCGCGGTATCTAGGATTTTAACCCACCGTATCCCGCTTCGAGACTGTTCGTTACCTCATGAATCGAGTTTTGGATAACCAACATTGGCTGTAAAGGGGGAAATATAGTAAACGTATTATATGTCATTATCAAAAATATAAATTTTCTTTTCAATTCCATTGGTAACGTAGGGCTAGTTTTAACTAATAGTACGTATTAATGCACTCACTTCGTCATATTACATGCAATTTAAATCTCCAAACCGAACGCTATGTTGATTACGTGAAAACGAAATGAAAGATTGAATTTTCATGTTGTCTCGTAAAATGGTATTATAAAAGACGATACTCACATTTTTATATTTTGTAGGTTTAATTAGTTTATGCGTTGTTATTTCATTTTATACTTATCCATCAGTTGTTAAAAAAATTACTGAAAACAGGCAATTAAATGGTTTATTAATGAGTGGAAAATATCTCGAATCAATAAGTGAAGGAAGACTAGCATTTTTCACAAATTAATCAGTTAAACTTGCTGATGTTACAGTTGAGTTAGTCAGGTGCTGTCAACTGGCTTAAACAGTGAAATTGTTACTGATTCAGATTTAGAGTGTGTGTGTCAAAATTTGAAAATTTGTTAAACGTTTACTTTTCTTATAATTTCACAACTTCACTTGATAAGCCCATGAATAATGCCGTCAAGCCAGTGCCAATGTTAATTTTAGGTATGACAGAAGAATACGCAATATTCATACAGGGCTTTCGAAAAATCTCAGTTTACCGTGAACAGCTTACAAGTAGGCAATGCTTAACGCCTCTACGACAGCGAGGCCATTATAAACGTAGCAACGTGCTCTGAGGCGCTGGTACCACAGCGCCACCTAGCTCGAACATGGATTCAGGAGTGAAGTATTCTTAATGACGCTGCCTATCTGGAAGCAAGCGAGAGTTTAAAATGAAAAAAGACGTGGAAGGGGGGTGCTCGGGTCAATACTATATTGTCACATCTTTAAGGGATTTTGTAAGTATTTTATTTTTTTCAACCGTTTTTTGTTGGTCATATTTCGAGAAAAACAATGCGAACTATAAGGGCGACACTGACTCGCACACGTAGTGATACGTCACCTCTACGTGCAAGGCGCTGAACCCACGTGCAGTATTGCCGTCCTCCTTCTGTAACTATAGGATACTAAGCGGCTTATTTTCGAATGTGGGTTATGAATTTCCCCATATAAATAACTGTACTATTAAAAAAATTTAAAATTNAAGGCTACTAAGCGGCTTATTTTCGAATGTGGGTTATGAATTTCCCCATATAAATAACTGTACTATTAAAAAAAATTTAAAATTCACCGTTCAAATTATTTAAGCACGTTTCCAAGACAATTTTTTTTGTAGTTTGAAATAGCCGGTCAGCAGTGCTATTGAATAGTTTCGGATTCAGTAATGTCATTTGTACATTTCAGAAATATCAGTGTGTAGGTAGTTCATATTGTATTTCGACGAGTGGGGTTGACGGTTCCTGTGCGCCATTTACCGAGATCCACGCACACCGACTGTGCCTCGCTCTAGTACGCGAGCAGTCGTCGGGTAATTAGAATCTTCCGTGCCGCCTCGCATGGCAACTAACAAACCGTCTCTCGTTCCAGACCTTGCGCGAGGTTACAGCAAAGCTAGTACTGCGCCAGGTATCGTGTGAGATCGGCTTTAGCGTTGACGCTCAGAGTTGTTCAATTCGAGAGAGAACACGTAAACTTAACCATCAATATTAGAGTGCGTTGTTCCATGCACGTTTGCAGTTTAGCATCCGTTTACGCATGGTTAGGTCTTCAGGCATTCTACATGGAACTTCAGTTATTTTCACTTATTCTCTAATTTTCTTGGACATATTTGTCGCCTCTTTTCGAGAATAAAACGTGATATAGACAGTTAGAACACTGTACGACAAATGAAGAGAGAGGAAAAAGTATATCACTTATGTAACGACTCTCTTATTTATTTCATTACATTTGTCACCTATTATTACATACTCATATTAGAATTTTTATTTCCTGACGTTAAGCTCGTGGTTACCAAAGGAATAACAAAACTGAGAATGAATGTGAAAACCAAACTCAATAAAATGAATACGTAATTTATTATATTAAAATATATTTCAATAAACTAAATAACGTTCGCAATATTTTATTTAAAAGTGTTTCTGATAGCAAGTCAGGCTCGGTCGGGCAACAAATTTAATTTAATCGCGATGTGAAGGCAATGAATTTTTTACAGCGAAAGAAAAATCTTCCGCAGGTTGTTGCTTAATATTTAGTTTCGTTTTTAAAATAATTCTGTTACAAGCGACTGCAGTTTTGTTGATGAAGTAACCGACGTGGTTTAGAAACGATGGTCGAAAATCCCTTAAAATATACCGTTTTGACGTATATATTAGTTCAATACTCGATTCGAATTCACATTAATTGTTCTAATGAGCTGCAGCTTGCAAAAGGTGGAAAGAAACGGATTTTTTTACTTTTCACTGAAATTTAGTTTTAAATTTATTCTATTGCACCCTTTATTTTAGTACGCTTTACTATAAGACTTAATTGAAATAAATACATTTTTTTCAAGCGATAAACCGAAACAAGGATTTGGCAACACGAATGATGAAATGCCTTAGGACGATTTTTCGCAGATTCTGGCTCTGCGTCCACGATAACTGGAATTGAAATCAACCTCGTTATAAAATTTCAAGTGATATTTGAAGCTATTTCAATTAGACACACTAACGAATCATCCAAGTTTGAACAATTGGCAAAAAAAAACTATAAAATTATATGTTTAATTATATGGAAAGAATACCATGACACCCAAAATTACATAAAATAATCATTAATGGTGAAACTATAATAATTAAACATGCCTTACCGATTTTTAGAAGAGGCTGCTTAATGAAGGAGTAATCATTTTCGGCAATATAGAAATTTGTTTTCGAGAAAATTTACTTGTAAACAGTGTAACAGGAATGTGTTGAATATATTACAATTAACTTCTGATCGTCTCTTGAGNCGAGAAAATTTACTTGTAAACAGTGTAACAGGAATGTGTTGAATATATTACAATTAACTTCTGATCGTCTCTTGAGCGGCTCGAGAAAGACGCCAAGAAGGAAGATAACGCCGTCTTCTAAATAATCTTTAGAGCTTCTACTACCTGAACCACCAAGATCTGAGCGGAGAGATGAAGAATATTTAAAAGGAGAAATGGGACGGGAAGAGTAAGAAGACGAAGAAGAGCAGGAGGTGTAGAATAAGAATGAGGATATGGAATATCTCACAGACGAAGAAACAGTATTAAACTAACTGTAATTTTAAAATACAAATAAAATAGTTATTGTAATTAAATCAGGTTTCTTTGGAAATGTTAACATTTTTATGTAATGCCTTTTTTTATGCAAAGAAATCTATAAAGTAAATTTTGTTTAACTTTTTTTATTTAATTTTTTTGTATTTCGTTCGGTATGGGCAGAAATTTAAGTTGTATTAATACGAAGAACAACTAAATATAAATATGTAGTACAATAAATACCAACAAAATATATTAAAACGTAATAAAAAAAATCTATTTTTGCGTTTTATTTTTACTGATATATCAGTAAATAACGAAATAAACATACCATAACTAAATATAAAAATAGTAACGATAAATAAATATTTTTGGCCAAGTTTCAAAGCGTTCAAATCCCGTGCGGGTCGATCTGATTTTAAAGACGTGTTCACCTCAGAAGATCTCGTATTATGAAATCGTAGATAGTCTATGGATTATTATAAAATTCCTTATTGTCATTTTAATATATTATTGCCTTATTTCTACTGTATGTAAAATGTTGATTTTACAACGTTGGTACAACATACAAATTACCAACATTATTATTACCACACTTGTTACCACATATCATCCCGAAATTTAAATAGTTTTTTATGGAATGAAGATCTCTTCTATATACTGATATTTTGTCTACCTGAAATTTCGTAGTAGAAAATTTAAGTTGGCATATTCCGTTGGGTCAAAATTTTATTGGCGTTTCTCTTCCAGTGCTAAGTTAGCTCACAATTTCAGACACACCCACCTTTCGGCCACTGTTTCTTATTACTTGGGGAAATATTTCAGGTTACCATTCACTAGGACGTATTTTGCGTGTCTGAGGCCTAAGCGTGGGAGCGCTAAGGGCGACTCTGGCATGCATGCCACATTCATCGTCGCCTCTAAGCACAAGGCCGTGAACTGGCATGAAGGTATTCCGTGGGCAACTTATATATGAGTTTTCTGACAAATAATTCTGTCATTTTATGAAGTTATGATAATAACCGAGGTAAGCTGCACATCCCTGAACTACACTAAATATGAGTTTCTTAAAATTTGGACACTGAAAGTTTAATTATGAAAACTCCCGTTTGTAGTTTTATTTCACGATCATAAACAGAACAATAGAAAAGTAAATAGAAAATTTTAAATATTTTCGGATGGGTAATGTTTTTCAAATGAAATTAAATGCATATGTTACTTCNAAAAGTAAATAGAAAATTTTAAATATTTTCGGATGGGTAATGTTTTTCAAATGAAATTAAATGCATATGTTACTTCAATATTTTAAGCAATGGTTTTAATTTGAAAACTTAAGTTTTGCATAATCTCTGCTAACGTTGCGTTGCATATGTAATTAGGCGACACGCTTAATGTGATATGCCATGTGTTGGCTCCGCTACGTAGCAATAACAAACCGATTACCATGTATCGGCTGTCACAGACAAGTTAAGGTTTTAGATATTGTGTCGCTGCTTGGCTATGCAAATAAATGCTACAAATTACGNAAAAGTAAATAGAAAATTTTAAATATTTTCGGATGGGTAATGTTTTTCAAATGAAATTAAATGCATATGTTACTTAAATATTTTAAGCAATGGTTTTAATTTGAAAACTTAAGTTTTGCATAATCTCTGCTAACGTTGCGTTGCATATGTAATTAGGCGACACGCTTAATGTGATATGCCATGTGTTGGCTCCGATACGTAGCAATAACAAACCGATTACCATGTCTCGGCTGTCACAGACAAGTTAAGGTTTTAGATATTGTGTCGCTGCTTGGCTATGCAAATAAATGCTACAAATTACGNTCGGCTGTCACAGACAAGTTAAGGTTTTAGATATTGTGTCGCTGCTTGGCTATGCAAATAAATGCTACAAATTACGGGTCTTCCATAACTAGAGTGTACTCCTAACTACAAGGTGAGGCTTGTGGTTATAGAAAGTGTCATGGCGAAGGTTGGACGCAAACTGTCACGTAAGCTGGACCTTAACGTGCACGACTTCCGTAGAAGCTCTCTGTTTTCAAAACACAAAGATTGATATCGCCTTTGAACTTCGCGAAGATCAGTTGATCGTTTTTTTGTATATATGTTTAAGTGATTTAGTTGCTCTGCTTTATTAACACTTCATCAAATAACTTTTGTAGACGTTGGTATTTTTATTGTAATAACTTGCTCCGTGTCTCTAAAGTAGCAACGACGATGCGAGATATTAAATAAACAATATCGTATGTATAAAACTCACTTCGGTAGTTTTCAATTTTACCATTTGAACGACAGAGAACATATGTAAACAATTAATTAAATCCGATGTAAGGTGTCACAAGAAGTCAAGCTTATAAAGACATACACGACGGGTAGATTTGTGAATCCCAACTGTAAGACTTCCTCATTAACATTAAGCTGAAACGAAGTCGTAGGATTATAAACAGCTAATAACCCAATAAATTGTCAGTCAAGATGATGTCCCAGCTGATACAGATAGAGTAAATAGTGATCCCTGCCATTGTTATCAGAAGACGCTAGAGATATATAAAATGAAATACTCTTAGGGTGTCCTCTTCCCAGTTCTCTCTCGCAAGCAATAAATAATGACATGAATGTGAAGGAATTTTTCTGGGTAGGAGATTTACAATGGAGGTAATCTCCATTCCTTAGTTTTCATATCCACGTGGAGGCCTTCAAAATGGAAGAGAAATGACGAAGGAATGAGAAGGGTAGGAAATGATAAGGAAGAAATTGTAATGGGCGAATACAAAAAAGCCATACCTCCTATTTTATGCGGGCCCTTCACATCACAGGGTATCGAAGAATAATGAATTTCGTTCTAAATTAATATGGACTTACAAGGATTTGAAATTAAATGTTTCTTTCTGTTGACATGTTATTATGAAAATGCTTTCGGGTAGCGTTCTAGGATGTAGAAAAGAGATAAATTACTTCCAGACCACGGAATAATAAAACTAAAGACTGCAGAAACGAAACAGCTTCTTATACTGCTAACACCATTTACCACGAAAGAAACATAGGCTCGCTCCCCAGCAAAACGGTGGGAAGTCATTCGCCAACCGACGCCTGATAGCTTACTTATTATTATATATATAAATATAAATATGTATATTATTTTGAATATATATGCATTAAAAACCGAAAGCAAAATAAATAATTTCAATATTCACAAACGTTTATCTAGGACTTTTAATTCACCGGTAAATGCCTCCTCTCCATTGTTACCAACTTTACTGGACGCATGTCAGCCAGTGTGCCCGTTAAAATAAACACAGGTAGGGGCAGTGATATTTTTCAAAGGTTGATTTAAAAAGTTCTCAGTTAACTATGAACAGGCCATATGCACTAGTAAGCATGCAACATTTAGCACTGCCAAGAACGTAATAACTAGTACCCATGCCTCCACATAGTGATTGTCTAAAACTGTTGGAAACATAACGGCGTTTCTCTTACGCAGTCCTTTCTCTATAGCGTTTGGAAGAGACAAAAAACAGAATCTAGGTCTATCTAAGGTCAGATTTCGATATCCCACCCCCACACCCACGCGCACAAAGCCACACACACGACGCAGTGGTTTTTGGCCGCCTATTTGTGTCACGCATTTTATTATTTAACTGTGCCAATAAAAATCAGGGCACCCATATACTGAACTAGCACTTAAAGTCAAGGAACCACGAAAGTGGAGCTGTACTTAAGTGGCATGTAATAAAATAAGTAATTATTATTTTTCGAAAAAAAAAATGCGTCTCTACTTACCACCACATATTCATAATGCCTCAGCGACGACGAAATTCATGACACCTTGATATTTTATTTGTGTGTGTGGCTTAATATCTCGTCGACAAAGAGGTTGTTATAGTGGGAGCAAAGAACTCGGAATTTCAGGATCTGTCCTGTCCTGTCGTTCCGGAATTCACTTGGAATGATAAGGAAACCGTGGAAAACAAAAGCATAGCTGGACCGGGAATCGAAACTGGGTCCTNCCGGAATTCACTTGGAATGATAAGGAAACCGTGGAAAACAAAAGCATAGCTGGACCGGGAATCGAAACTGGGTCCTCCCAAATGAGAAGTTAGTGTGCAGGAAAGAATATAGGCCTCTGGTTAGTTTGCGTAGGGGGAGGGGGAAGTTTCTCGTTGTTCAGTTTCAGATCTGGACTTTCGAATAACGTGATAGAAGGAGGTACCTTATTCTAGGAAAGCATTATTTCAGGAAAGAATATAAATACTAATAATATAAAATCAGTATTTAAAGTATTCTGTTATTTCATTACAGATTGATAATATTCACAGCACAGTTTCACATCAATGTTTTGGTGTTGGGGGAGATGGAATTTTTTATGTCCCCTGTGACTCCCCTCATCAAATCCAGGATCAACCCATCGAAGTGTGCTACCACTGCGCCATACGTATAGGCAGGAACATTTTCAGACAGTGACAAGGGCAATGGAAGACCCGGTGACAATAATGACACGGGAAAGTTTTAAATTGAACTTAAAATGTCCTTGCGAAGCACCCAACTTTGCGGGTCGCTCCTCGTGTTGCTGCCTTTCGCTCGATTGCAATCAGGGCGACACCTGCGCTCGCTCNCGGAATTCACTTGGAATGATAAGGAAACCGTGGAAAACAAAAGCATAGCTGGACCGGGAATCGAAACTGGGTCCTTCCAAATGAGAACCTAGTGTGCAGGAAAGAATATAGGCCTCCGGTTAGTTTGCGTAGGGGGAGGGGGAAGTTTCTCGTTGTTCAGTTTCAGATCTGGACTTTCGAATAGCGTGATAGAAGGAGGTACCTTATTCCAGGAAAGCATTATTTCAGGAAAGGAAATAAATACTTATAATATAAAATCAGTATTTAAAGTATTCTGTTATTTCATTACAGATTGATAATATTCACAGCACAGTTTCACATCAATGTTTTGGTGTTGGGGGAGATGGAATTTTTTATGTCCCCTGTGACTCCCCTCTCCGCTTTCCACCAACCAACCACATCAAATCCAGGATCAACCCATCGAAGTGTGCTACCACTGCGCCATACGTATAGGCAGGAGCATTTTCAGACAGTGACAAGGGCAATGGAAGACCAGGTGACAATAATGACAGGGAAAAGTTTTAAATTGAACTTAAAATGTCCTTGCGAAGCACCACCCAACTTTGCGGGTCGCTCCTCGTGTTGCTGCCTTTCGCTCGATTGCAATCAGGGCGACACCTGCGCTCGCTCCTTCCCAACTCTCCCAACTAAATAATGGATCCCGGCAGCACGGAGAGAAATGAGGCCTTACACAGCAATCGCCCTCACTCGCTCTTTGAACCCTCTCAGTCCGCGGGTCCGCGACGGTAGAGACGTTGCGGGTGGTGGATACTTCAGGGAACGTACACGAAGGAGACAGTCACACGTCATACATCAAACAGCAACTTGCACAGACTTAAGAAACGAGACGTGTGTAGGTATTCAAATTGTAGTTTACATGCTAGAACTCACTCTGCACATCACACATCACACCTGACTCCGACCAGAGACAAGAAACAGAGCCTGTTTTTTTTCCCTGGAAAGTACATTTTTCTATGTGCGTGGAGCCCTGTTTAGGGACGTTAGATTTGAAAATCAAATGTCGCGTATGCCTGTAGAATGAGCAACGTTAAAGACAATTTTATAAACGTAAAGTTTATACGAAACTAAAAATTGGGAGGGAGGCATACATTCCACCAGATTAGTTTAACTATACAGGTAAATGGATTGTATACTGTATCAGATAAAAAATACACGAAAGTAAAACTAACTGAATGTATTTTCTATGCACACTTGCAGCTCAAGAGTGAAGACAAATAATCGTTATTTTGTAGTCCTAGGACATCCTTGCTCCACGCACGATGTGTGATGTGTGGGATGTACGTCATGCACACCCAGTTTTGTGGGCTGGATGCGGTGTGCGAGAACATGTGTGATGTGTGATCTGTGATGTGTGATGCGTGGGATGTACAGCATGCACACCCAGTTTACATGGGCTGGGTGCGGTGTGCGAGGACATGTGTGATGTTTAATGTGAAATTAATTCGGTGTGTGCGTACTCAGCTCAGCGGGGAACCAGCGCCCGTGTTTTCAGCGTCTTCCTTGTAAGTACTTTGAATTTGTGAACATTTCTGTGCCTCTCGCTTATGTATAACTAGTGTTCAAAATATCGAGCATACAGCCTTGGTTATGTGTAACTAGTGCTGATAATATCGAGCACGCAGCCTCGCTTATGTACAACTAGTGCTGATAATATCGAGCACGCAGCCTCTCTTATGTACAACTAGTGCTGATAATATCGAGCACGCAGGGTCGCTTATGTGTAACTAGTGCGGATAATATCGAGCACGCAGCCTCGCTTATTTGTAACTAGTGCTGATAATATAGAGTACACAGCCTCGCTTTTGTATGTCTAGTGCTGATAATATCGAGCATGGAACCGGTCTTATGTTTAACTAGTGCTGATAATATCGAGCACGCAGCATGTCTTCCATTGGTCGCGATCAGCGAACTCGACTCAAATACAATGACCACCAAAACATTATATGAATTTATCACGCGAGCTTGGAAATGAATTGGGAACCTAACAGTTTGAATTGCCGTAGCGGTTAACTTTCTTCATTAAACAATAAACTTACATAACTTGATAACATTTTTAATTATACATTTCTGGAATATCCAGATCAAACTAAGACCTCCTTCATCAGCATTTCATAAGAAAAAAATGACAGAAAATCTAACCTTTTTTAGATTTATTGTGGTTATAGTTATTTCGTAAATGAATGTAAATAATTGTGTAACTTAATTGGAAGTTATCCCAGATCTGTAAAACAACTTTCATATTTAAAACGACGTTTTCGTCAGTTTTTGAACTAATTGTTCTTTATATCTTAAACATTCAATACTCACATTCTTATATTTATGTATGTATTTATTTTACTAAACGTGAAGAAATAATGAAATAATAAAATGATTGTGCTTTTCCGCGATATAGTTTTCAACTCGTACAAAACTGTTGTTGGGTGAGCTTCTTGGATTTCAAGCAGATGTGGTTATTTGTTTGTCACTCTGAAGAATTTATATTTACATAATATTGATGGTAAAATATTCCCAATTTCTCGTCTTGTTGCTCATCCGTAGTCTGTCTGCTAAAGTAGTCTGGCCCATCATATTTTCCAAATTTTTACTTGTCTGTATAGTGGCGTACATTTCGTAATTGCTACAGGGATGTCATCTTCTGACCGCAGTGGCGATTTGTTCTTTGTGTTATGGGTCGGCTACGATCTTTGTCTACGGGAAAGTTTTTGTATTTTCTTCTTGCGGAAATTAATTATTGGTTTAGCTATTTTCGAACCTGTTTCTGCATTTCGAAAATACATTTCCGTAAAAAAATTCCTTAATTCACAAATATTTTGAACATTTCACTCGATGTTACATCGCAGAATTCGCTTCATTAAATTGTTATTTCTACTTATATTTGAATTTTATAACCTTCAATGAAAACCCTTTGAACATTTTCGAATAACTTCATTATGTTAGCGGTTCTGTTTGTGCCAATGTGACATGTATTAAATATATTTTATATAAGGTTATAAATACAGGAGTCAGTAAAATTATTAGGACATTAGCGAACCGGCCCGGCTTCACCCGGGTACAATTGAGTTTTTACACTGATACACTAATTAATTAATTGGGAAACGATAATTACGATATTATATGATAGTAAATTAGTAAACTACTATCATATATAACACAAGTTTTGTTCATTCTATTCATTTTATGAGCCTGTGATGACCGTAATCTAAAGTTTCGTCATAGTCGAATGCAGATTTTTCGAAAACTCCCCACTTGTTCCTTGAAAATATTTGTTCGATGCAGAGCTTGTCTCTGAGCATCAGCGAATGGACGTGCTTCCGCCTCCTGTGCCATCTCGGAAGCACGCTGGGAAGCTGCGTTTACAGCGTTCTTCTGATGCCGAGCTTCCGAAATAAGTGTACCTAGGTACTACTTTTTGTGCTTGGCTGAGGGATCGTAATCGATCACCAAAATTAAGCAAAGTTCCCAGTGGCACACATTTGGATGGGTGACCGTTTAGTGGCATAACATCTGAGCGTTTCCGGGCTTCGGACGGCACGTTAAATATTCTGTCCCTGTGGTTATCGATGTAGTGCAGTCGTTAAGCCATTTCAGAGGTCCTTGGGCGGCCTGATAAACTCTGGCACCAGAGGAAAAAAATATTTCGGACATTCACAAGAAAGTTTGGTGTATGTTGGTATTACACGTTCCCAGTCATTGCAGAATTATGTTTTGCTGTTGTTTCACAGGAACCGTGCAATTTTCAGGGATAAAAAGTATCCTATATCCTATTTTAGGTCCTATAGTACCTACCTAACAATTTTCATTAAAATCCGTTCNCAATTTTCATCAAAATCCGTTCAGCCGTTATGGAGCTGAGTGGTACCAAGTATACACACACACACACAGACTTTCACATTTATAATATTAGTAAGGGTTTATTTTAATTTCCAGTGAAGTTAGATGCTACTCGAAAAATTTCGTCTATTAGACGTTACTATTAGACAGCCAGATTCTGTTTTATAATCTCGGGCATTACACTTACATGTGTACCATTTTACTGGGTGTTTAAGATAGTGTGCCGATGTTTTCTGCTAAAATAAAATGTTTGTTTTATTTCTGGGAAACGTGGCACTAGTTCAGGCACCATAAGACAATCAGTTGCAGTATCGAAGAGTAAATAGTTACGAAGTACTTCACAAAGGTACGGTACGTTCATGTGGCGTAAACGTTAAGATCAAGTCACATGGCTGCGTGAATAAGCATGAGAATGTTCGTTATAACATCACGCGAGTTGCTGTCGACTCTCGTTTTTATATAGCCTTCCATTTCTAGACAAAGACAATTCTCATACACTGAAAATAAAACGAATACCTATTTAAGTACACGTCTAGTTAAAGAGGGTTATTTTTTGATTAAAGCTTCAAAAATTTTGATATAACATTTTTTAGTAGAAAGTGGCATTTCATATTTTGTGTTCTTTTTAGTTACTTCCCCAAAATAGTTTGATGAAAGATAAAGATTTCGAATTTATAACAAATCATTGCTCAGCCATGTGCTTTCAAATGAATTGATGTTCTATTTTTAGATATCTCTCTAACACTTGCAATACATAAATGTCAACCACAATATTCAAAGTATATACTAGCCTCACGAATCACTTCACTATCGGCCGTGCGTATTCTGTATGATTTCAACGTATTTATCGTGACGAATATACATGCGCGGTTTTTCGATCGAATTCATATTTAGCATGTTATACCGAGGTGCACTGTAAAGTTGCGTGTCAGTGGCCTTTTATTTTGTATTTATTTTACTTTCAAAGGCATACAATTTTATGAATGTATTTTACGTGGAATTAGAAGGCGTATGGAAAGGCTTCTTTAACGGGACACATTTAAGTGTGCATTAAGTATGAACGCCACAGTTAATAACATAAATGGAAAATTTAGCTTTATTTTTTGCAGCTTTAATCATACATATGTCCGTTTGGAGCGGGAAAGTTAAAGTACAAAACAACAAGTTAGCGCATATTCCGTAGGATTTGCTGCTACGAGATTTGTATAATCACTAGGGATGAGAGAATTCCCGACTTCGTTCGAAGATAGTCTCTACTCAAACACACGCACATCTCAGTAACCTGCGCACTTTTCTCAGATGAATTACAGTAGACTCTTAATCAAGAACAAACATCCAAGCAAATATGGATCAAATCCCTTGAAAACTGGTATGAGAGGCTGGCTACTCAATGGAGCAGGAGGCAATTAACTATGATTGCTGGGGATCTAGTAGAAAGTTTGCAATGGTGTGCAGCCTAAGTTCAAAGAACGCATCAGATATTCACATCCCTAAAAATTACACATATTTGTATTAGCTCCGAGGTCTAAGTGTTTAATTACAGGGAAGGTTTATTTTTACTCTCATAAAATATCCTATTTACTTAACTTATATACAAAGTCCAGACACTTCGTACACGATTAAATCATGTGTTAATTTATATACTACTCCAATTACATTACAATTTGGTTTATTTTTTCGTAAACAAACATAATAAATATTTTAAGTACATTCTCCACTAGCCAGTTTNAGCCATGTGCTTTCAAATGAATTGATGTTCTATTTTTAGATATCTCTCTAACACTTGCAATACATAAATGTCAACGACAATATTCAACGTATATACTATCCTCACGAATCACTTTACTTTCGGCCGTGCGTATTCTGTATGGTTTCAACGTATTTATCGTGACGAATATACATGCGCGGTTTTTTGGATCGAATTCATATTTAGCATGTTATACCGAGGTGCACTGTATAGTTGCGTGTCAGTGGACTTTTATTTTGTATTTATTTTACTTTCAAAGGCATACAATTTTATGAATGTATTTTACGTGGAATTAGAAGGCGTATGGAAAGGCCTCTTTAACGGGACACATTTAAGTGTGCATTAAGTATGAACGCCACAGTTAATAACATAAATGGAAAATTTAGCTTTATTTTTTGCAGCTTTAATCATACATATGTCCGTTTGGAGCGGGAAAGTTAAAGTACAAAACAACAAGTTAGCGCATATTCCGTAGGATTTGCTGCTACGAGATTTGTATAATCACTAGGGATGAGAGAATTCCCGACTTCGTTCGAAGATAGTCTCTACTCAAACACACGCACATCTCAGTAACCTGCGCACTTTTCTCAGATGAATTACAGTAGACTCTTAATCAAGAACAAACATCCAAGCAAATATGGATCAAATCCCTTGAAAACTGGTATGAGAGGCTGGCTACTCAATGGAGCAGGAGGCAATTAACTATGATTGCTGGGGATCTAGTAGAAAGTTTGCAATGGTGTGCAGCCTAAGTTCAAAGAACGCATCAGATATTCACATCCCTAAAAATTACACATATTTGTATTAGCTCCGAGGTCTAAGTGTTTAATTACAGGGAAGGTTTATTTTTACTCTCATAAAATATCCTATTTACTCAACTTATATACAAAGTCCAGACACTTCGTACACGATTAAATCATGTGTTAATTTATATACTACTCCACTTACATTACAATTTGGTTTATTTTTTCGTAAACAAACATAATAAATATTTTAAGTACATTCTCCACTAGCCAGTTTNTTACATTACAATTTGGTTTATTTTTTCGTAAACAAACATAATAAATATTTTAAGTACATTCTCCACTAGCCAGTTTTTTAGCCAGTTATTGTTTAGCTTAACTTTTCTCCTTTGCGGAAACAGTGATATTTTATTTTCCAAGTACAAGCAACCCGAGCGCTCGTACTCACCGAAAACGATAGATTGTTTTCACAACGATATACACGCTACCGCCTCGTTAATGGGAACTATTCTTTCAGTTCCCTCTCGTATTTCATCGCTCCAGCACTTTTGTAAAAATTCCACCTAACCTCAGAGTTTTATGATTAGAGGGTAGTGCGTATGTGGACCATGACGTCATTTCTTCTAGTTTGGAAGTCTCGACACCTTTCTGACTACTCGAGTTGCGAAACTGACAGACCCAGGTGTCAGGTACTTAGTTCGCTCGTCAGAACGCCTACTTACTAGGGCCAAGAAACTAAGGAGCAAACAGTTTAGGAATACTTATTTTTTGGATTTTTTAGCTGGTAGTACTATTTCCAATATTTTGTTATAAAGGTCTGCTTAGTAATTATTTGCAGATTTGCTGCCATTGGTAGTTAGACTTCTTCATTCACAGATTTAATGCATTTGGTAAATTAATACTATGCGAAAAAAAATTTCAGTTGTAGGTATAATTAGTTACGTATAATTAAGGGCAGTGATATTTCGCGAAAGGATTTCGAGTCAAGATACAGTCCAAAGAACTGTAGGGTCGTCCAGCTTCTTTGATTGGCTAAAACAATGTTCTGGGCAGTGTCAACCGTTTACGCACGAATCACGAAAGTTCAGTGTCGGAGTTACTTAGTCCAGAGTGGCTTGGTCAAAGACGGACACGGCACCAGCAGCCAATGGAGGNTCGGAGTTACTTAGTCCAGAGTGGCTTGGTCAAAGACGGACACGGCACCAGCAGCCAATGGAGGTATAACAACAGACGAGGTGTGTATATAGTAATGAAGTCTACTGCGTGCTCCAATTTTTACGCGGAAAAGTCACTGACCCTACGTATAACGAAATGCCTTTCTGTGGAATACATATTGCATGCTTCTCTTTTGGTAAAAAGCTATCAAAACTTCTTCTTAAATAATATTCGAATTGAGCAACTGGCAGTAAGAATTTGGCTAGTCTTTTGGAAAGTAAATTTTGTAGCTATAAAATGTAACCTACGTGAATTATGTTAGAAATTAACGTATTATTTNTAGTCTTTTGGAAAGTAAATTTTGTAGCTATAAAATGTAACCTACGTGAATTATGTTAGAAATTAACGTATTATTATTATGCCCTCACAGTTATTTGAAGAATAAGTTAAAATTTTCTTCGTATTTCTGTTAATGTTTTCTGAAGACATTCTTGATTTGAGGCGTAACCTCGTTTCAATTTACACTCCTCTTCTCCTTGTGACCTACAAAATGCTGGTGAGCCCCTCTGCAGCGCAGTCGCAGTCGAGTGTTTTAACTGGCGCGNTCTTCTCCTTGTGACCTACAAAATGCTGGTGAGCCCCTCTGCAGCGCAGTCGCAGTCGAGTGTTTTAACTGGCGCGCGTGATAACAAGCAAGACGTGTCTGCGCTAACAAGCCAGCCCGCCTGTGTCGCGATGATAACTCCTTACTAGGCCAGACACTAATGTTTCCAACGCTACTGTTTACTAACTAACTTTGCGTTGTTCCAACTCGACGCTCCGCTGGAAACACGACGTCGGATGCGTCCCGTCGCGCGCTCGCTCTTACACAACTAGAGCAGGTGACNCTCGACGCTCCGCTGGAAACACGACGTCGGATGCGTCCCGTCGCGCGCTCGCTCTTACACAACTAGAGCAGGTGACGGTAGTTGGCGCGAGACGTGGAATTGCTGCAGATGCAAAGCAAATAGTGTGACTGAACTACTTTCTTGATTCTTACTTTATCTCTGTGAATATCTGAATACAATTGTAACATTTCGTGTACAAGCTGTTCACGGCAAAATGAGCACTTTTGAAATCAATCTTTAAGAACGTCACTGCCTCTGCCTGCGTCCATTGTAACGTGCAGACTATGCGCCCAGTAAAGTGGGTAACGACAAAGGTAAAGTATGTCCGTGCTTTTACTTTAAATAAAAATGTGATAAGTAAACACTTCTGAGAACAGAAATTATTTTTTACCTTTCTGTTATTTTTTTTATGAATATAAGTGTAAGAATAAGCAAATTCGTAAAACATTACTTTTCTTGAAATTTCACATATTCACTTGACCGACGCATTAATAAAGTGATCAGGCCGATGGCAATATTAACTGTACATCGGTGGAAGAATACATAATCTGCATACAAGTAGATCTTAAGCAGGGCTTTCAAAAGTGCTTACTTTACCACGTGCAGCTCTTTGAAGAAACGAGCGTTAATTTGAACAGCAGTAAACTATGAGTAAAATAAGAAATATTTTTGAACTTTAAATATATTCTGAATTTTCTATGCATATATTAAAAAGGCGGCGATCTATTTTCTGTATGTCAGCAATGTTCGAGACCTACGTAATGTTGTTTTCTAATAAAGTCTGTGACGTACTTCAACCAAATCTATGAAGTGAATTAAAAAATATGGAGATAAAAGGGCATGATTATATGAGAAAACTTTTATTGTGGGCAAAAAAACAAACCCTAAAAGATATTTTCTTAAAATGACTGTAAACGTTTACATCTGGTACCAAATGTAATTCATTATATCGATGCTGTTAATGTAGAACGATATTATGATTAATAGTTTTACGCATAATAATTAAAGTTGTTCTTTTTACAGTCGTTTGAATAAATTAATTAAAAGTTTATTTTGTCTCCTAGTCCGAAGGTACAAAAAAATTTACCTTCCTTATCAAAGACAAGTTATGGAAATAAAATGTAAATTTTTTCAGACTAACAACTGCGACGCATCATTCCGTTTGCCTTTTATAAGAAAAAACATAGTGGCGACGTGTTTTATGTAAGTGTTACCTAAATAAACATATATGTTTTAATAACTGATAAATATTTAGGTATTATAACAACATTAACTCTCCTTGCTCTTCAGAAAAAGTTGTATTTAAGAGAAACAGTGAAATTAAATCATTTTATATGTTATACGGTGACATTTTGTAAAGATTAATGGAGATTGTTACCAGGTATACATTTTTAAAAGTTTAAATTAAACTTACACGTAAAGGAATGAGCCTATTTAGCTATTTTAAAATCATTGCAGATTTCTTCAGTAATTCGCCACTCTATCGTATCTCTAGTTATGCATTTTATATAAACTCAAATCTGGTATAAAACTTACTACTACTTATTGCAAATATATTTTTTTTGCGCTTTATCTGCGTGATTAATTGACCAACAAGGTAAAGCGTGATTAATTGACCAACAAGGTAAAGCGTGATTAATTGACCAACAAGGTAAAGGAGCAGTAGAACTGAGTTTAAAACTAATTTATATGCAAAAAACCAACGACATTTCAAAATTAAATTCGCTTACATAAACTAATCTAAGCACTCGGAAAACTAACGAATCAAAATCAACTTAATAAGAAACAGCGCACGAGAGATAAACGGAAGAGAAGTGTACGAAAATCCGGAAAATAGTAAACATTACAAAAACTTTCTGTACTTTGTATAATAAAGTGGAATTTAAAATGCAGGGATAGGCAAAAACACATGGGGCAAACGAAAATTCACATAAATATGTATTAATAATACGAATAAAATATTCTCCATATACATTTATGAACCGCATATTGTGTCCAGATATGACTCTAATGAGCAGGTTGAACTTGAAGAGCAGAAAACAAACAGTCTTCTTATGACATCGAGAAGATACAGGTAGTAAATACGAATGTTAGAATACAAAGTCACAGTGAAGATTGCGGAATATATTCATGTTAATGGCTGACATGATACATCCATATTTCAAATATAAAAAGTGGCGATGAAATTCGAGTAAGTTTATTTGGGTAAAATTTGCTTCTTTAAGAGCACGTCTTCTTTTCTTGATACGAAGAAAATATTAATATACTATCGATATTATGTTATAGGCATTGCAGCATAAAGATGTTCGTACAAGGATAGACATTTGGCTAGTATTAAGAAGTATTACGTTGTGGTTTGAATATAAATATTAGAAAAAAAAACTAGAAACATATTCCACCTTAATAAAAGAACAGGAGTTTTGGTTTTTGAGTAGTATGATGTTAATCTGGAAATATTTAGATCACAATGGAAGTGATTTCTGAGAAGAAAACTCTTAAGACTAATTTTCTGAGCGAGAATAGAAATATATAAAACAAAGGTAGTAAACGCATAAATCTGAAAATGCAGGCACACACATCGCCAAGTATTCAAAATTATAAAATTCGTCCATTAAACGTTTCGCCTTTAGATAATTTCGAAAAAAAAAATCTCAAGCTGTAGTTTCAATGTTGTTGCCCAAACTTTATCATGTAAAATTTCGAACACGCGGGAGTATTTTAACGCGTAAGAAAGCGATACATTTTTTAAAAGTGTAAAATATACATATATAACATCAATTACGAAGTATGTGTATGAATCTCAACGAAATGTTTTAAAATAGTAATTTAATATTCAGATAAAGCTGAACGGATATATTTTTATTATTCTTTAAGTTTTTCTGTAGACANAGAACGGATATATTTTTATTATTCTTTAAGTTTTTCTGTAGACATTCACATTTAAACCCTATGAAGGTGAATACCTAGCAGTGTCCTGACACAGAAGAGGTAAACACAGACACGAAATAGCGTTTGCGGTTCCTTTGAAATTGGCATACACATTCGCTGATTGATGGCGCGAGGCTCCGGGAACAAGCCGTTGCTTTAATTGGCTACTGCAGGCTGCGAATAGTTCCCCGTTGGTTGGGATAATCGCTGGTGAGTAGGTTACCAGGATCTGATTGACGAACGGCGTTCAAACATGCTGTTGACCAGNTAACATCAATTACGAAGTATGTGTATGAATCTCAACGAAATGTTTTAAAATAGTAATTTAATATTCAGATAAAGCTGAACGGATATATTTTTATTATTCTTTAAGTTTTTCTGTAGACATTCACATTTAAACCCTATGAAGGTGAATACCTAGCAGTGTCCTGACACAGAAGAGATAAACACAGACACGAAATAGCGTTTGCGGTTCCTTTGAAATTGGCATACACATTCGCTGATTGATGGCGCGAGGCTCCGGGAACAAGCCGTTGCTTTAATTGGCTACTGCAGGCTGCGAATAGTTCCCCATTGGTTGGGATAATCGCTGGTGAGTAGGTTACCAGGATCTGATTGACGAACGGCGTTCAAACATGCTGTTGACCAGTGACGCCATTTTGCTGGCATGTGTGGTTGGTGTGTGCTGTATAATCGGTCGGTTCTAGCATCACGCATACAGCATTACAAGGTTGCAGAAGACAAGATATATAACATAATTTCCGAAATGATTGTTATATAAATATTGCAATTGTGTCTTCACAAAATTGCTGTCCTCGAGCAAAAGTTGTTATGAATCCGCTACACCACTTCTCTTGTTTGAAAAAGGATTTTGCTCGGAAAAGAAATTGATAATAAATTAACGATAAAAATTCTAAAGGTTTTGTGAAACCCTTCTATAAAAACCAAGAAAGTTCATGCTCAAATACGAGTTACAATCAAAAATGTAAGCAAATATTTACAAGAGTAATGCATTTCTGTCAATCTGTGTCTGACTTTTATTTGTATATTCTGTTTAGGCGCATGACATACTATAGGACTACGTGAGAGCAAAGACCTGTTCTGTCAAAATATGTACAATATTTATGTCCAAATTCACCAGTTTTCAGCATATCGTGAGAAGTGGAGCATTTGTAAAATCTTAACTAGCATTGGGGAGGATAGTGACTCGATTCCCGCTCCAACCATCCTGATCTCAGCTTTCCGTTGTTTCCTGAAGTCGCTCCAGTCGAAAACTGGAATGGTTTCGTACTTAAGGCCATACATAACGTGTGAAACCTTCTCAAAATGAAAGTACCGTTGCAAATGCTGAGGTATCCACGCCACATAATTTTACACGAGATGTACACTTTTAAAAATAAATAGACTTACCAAATTGCGGATATTCTCTCTGGAGAAACAACTTGAAACCAAGAAACAGAAAGAGGTGAGGCTTACAAAAGCCAATGGTTCCGTGTCGTTTGACCTCGCTCTTATCTCAGAACCATTCATCCCTTGCCAAACTCTTGTATTGGTTGTTCACGGTAAAATAATTACTTTTGAAAACTACCAAAAAAAAAATTCACTTTCCGTTAATCGCGTATAGACTTAGCACACAGTCAGGCAGGCGTCCAGTTAAGTTGGCAGAGAATCAAGCAAAGTCTCACCGTTGCATTGCGAGAGTGATGATTAAATTCATGGTGAAAAATTTGATGTTTTTTTGTTTGCTCCATACAGTAGAGAAATAACTTGCACACGAGTGTTAAATGTAGATTGCTAACACTTTGGCGTTTATACGTGGCTGGCGCATGAATAAAGCCATTAACCTCATCAATTAATGCGGAAAAATACAAATAAGGAGAAAAGCAGAAAATTAAACTAAAATATTTTTAGTGCTTCAGCGTTGACAATTATTATGATATCCAATTAAATGACATATCTTAACATGGCCTATCATATTTTTAGTCACCTGCTAAATTAAGTGGAACTATATGGATTATAGATTTTGAGAAACACTGTAATAATATAATTTTTTGGTAGTGCTTTCTTGCTTTATATATATATGTACATATATACATATATATAAATGAAATACCGACATGATAAATTTTAAATATTCACAATTTTGTTTAAATTGGTTAAATATTTATAGTGATATGATATGGTGTTCTAAATACTAACATTGCCACAATTTGGAAAATAAGCACATTACTTGGTCGTAAACTATAGAAATTAGATATCCTCACTAAGTTCTATGTTTGTATGGAATTAATGAAATTTAGTTCGATTTTTCAAATTTTTTAAGGACACACGCACACAGAAACACACATAGGCATACACACACACATGCAAGAAGGTAATCTCATAAGAGTACCTTTCTTTCGAAAAGGAGGTTGAAAAATGACGGGGTGTTGTCAAGGAGAGCCGCTGGTGAATGCACAGTTTCTGTGTACCCCGGTTGAAGAGGGTAATATTGGGCTGGGGAAGGGGGTACAGTGCAGTGGTGGCACGTGCAGAAAACAAGGTATTTGCCTCGGTTTCCAGACCAGCGCCCGTGCCAGCCCGACAGCAGCGGTCCTTCACCCCGAGGACCCAGCCGGCTAGCAGCTCGCACGCTCGTACTCCCTTCTCGCCGACTGGAACTCGCTATGTGCACTAACGACTAACTAAAACCTGAGGAACACTCTTTCACGTGTCCTTGTCGACTTTATTTCTCTTCTGACAAATATTGTTTCCAACATTTAATTCAGCCTCGTAACATAACCTGCCGTTGTAAGGCTCTACGCGGTTTCCCCCTCAGCACATTGGAATCTTAATTTCCTGGCTGATTTAAGTGGGTGAGTGAGTGAAGAGATTGGGGCGGCTCTTAACAGTGAGGTCTTGAGTGCCGATGAGGGTGATTGAGGCGAGAATGGAGCAGTGCCGGAAGGAAAGGGAGGGGAAAACGGGAGCAGCGGCGTCGTCCGGCACGATTTGATTATTTAAGCTTCGGAGATTCGACGAAAGTGCGTTTAGCCGTTTGAATTTACTTGCGGCACAGACATAACACTTGAAATAATAGCGTATAACTATGTGGGCAGTTAAAATGTTCTATTTTACATCATGCAATTTTGACGTTTTCTATTTGAACGGTCCCATATATTATAATTAAGGTGACTTCTCTTTGCTTAATTAATTTGTATCCAATGACACAAAACTTGATTGGCAATAGTTTCCAAAGAATCACAANGTGACTTCTCTTTGCTTAATTAATTTGTATCCAATGACACAAAACTTGATTGGCAATAGTTTCCAAAGAATCACAAAATGCAACTGTGTTCAATTCTTCAATTACAACTGACTTAGAGGTTTATTACAAAGATATGTGACAGTGCCGTGTGTATATATAAAGAAATGGAAGAAACTTAAACATAATCATGTTTGCTCCTCGTTTTTATTCATGTTAATTATAAATGCAANTATATAAAGAAATGGAAGAAACTTAAACATAATCATGTTTGCTCCTCGTTTTTATTCATGTTAATTATAAATGCACTATTATTATTTATAAATAAAATACGGGTAAAACTTCAATTCAACCAGAAATAAGATACTTTTATTTGAATAAAGTANTATTATTATTTATAAATAAAATACGGGTAAAACTTCAATTCAACCAGAAATAAGATACTTTTATTTGAATAAAGTACAAAAATCTTGTGACGAATGGCATTTTTAGAAAACATCCAAACACTTTACACGTGGGGTGATTTTTGATGGTTTGATTAAAAAAGTGTGAAGAAACCGCAAATGGACCATAATTGTAATGTAGTATACACACTACCAAAATTGTAAGTAAAGAGAGTTTTGTGTTTCGTATGAAAGAGGAATGTATATATTTCCAAACATTATAAAATATGTTGTTATAATTTACTCATTTAAATGCCAAACAAAACCGATTAATAAAAGGTTTTTTATTTTTAAATTTTTTTTTTCAGATGATTGAGAAAACACATTTTGTATGAAAACNAGATGATTGAGAAAACACATTTTGTATGAAAACTTTCATGAATTGTGGTAGTCATTATAGTAAGTATGTTTATATGTAAGACAATATTGATACTGATGTTTAAACATGTATATAATAAGTGATTGTATGTACATTAATTCAGTTAGAGGTGAAAACTTTTGCGGCTGAAATAAATGTGAATAAAATGAATAATTAAAATTATTTGTAAACATTATTATTGAGTTTTATTACTTGCTGCACTAGTAAATAATAATAGTTTTGCATAATGTAATTTTTTTTCTTTCAAAATACCGTTAATAATTGATTTTTAATAATTTAAATATGTATTTCCAGCAAGATATTTTAGAGTGTTACAAAATATATGCACCCTTTTTCATATGCGACATATATCGTAGTTTTCTGAAAATNAGCAAGATATTTTAGAGTGTTACAAAATATATGCACCCTTTTTCATATGCGACATATATCGTAGTTTTCTGAAAATTTAGGTAGTTATTGCGTTCTGCATACTGTACATATGGGTAGAGTGCTCCATTGGAAACCAGTCTAGTTCTAGCTTAAGATGATTTGTCACAACTACTAATATTTATGATGAAAACGATTATGCGATTTTAAGATTACGATTGTTCTCGTTTGTTATCAAAGTAACGGTTTTCGTGCATATTGAACAATGTGTTTTTTTTTCTGTTTAATGTTTTTTCTGTTTGATCCGTTAACAGCAGTTTGAAATCCTAATAAAAATATTATTATTTTTATCCTTATTGTCATACCTGAAATTTTTGATTAAAAAGACTAATACGACGGCATTTCACGTATTATAAGAGCTAAATACAAAAAAAAGGGGGGGGAGCGCCGTGACGCGAGTGAAAGAAGTAGAGGAGTGGAGTGTAGTGGAGTGGAGCGTAGTGTAGTGGAGTGGAGAGTATTATTGTGGAGTGTGGTGGAGTGGAGTGTAGTGGAGAGGTGTGGGCGACTCTTAACAACGAGGTTTTGGGAGCCAACGTGGGTGAAGCAAGGTGGACAAGGGACAGCGCTGGAATGTAATAGCGGAGGAAGCGGAATATCTCTGAGAAAAGCCGCCGATCAGCGACATCGTCCGGCGCGATCACCACGTGCGAAAATCCGAAAGCAACCTCACCGGGAATGGAACTCGGTTCACCTAAAGAGGAGAGTACTCTAGCCGCGACATCGCCGCTGCCCCCGTGAGAGAAGAAGCTACTACAGTTTGATTGTTGACCGTTATGTCCGCAGAATGGTGCTGGGAAATTCGCAGTTCGCTACGCCGAGTCCAGTAGAAACTTTTCTGGGTGTGATAAATCCTCTTATTATCGGGTCTAGGTCGATCAGTTTGGATTCTCCGATTCCCAGCTAATTTTAGATTTAAGAACAAACCTGTAGGAAATCCGATTACAGAATATGTTGTGNTTGGATTCTCCGATTCCCAGCTAATTTTAGATTTAAGAACAAACCTGTAGGAAATCCGATTACAGAATATGTTGTGGCTTACCTTACCATGCAGAACCACAATAATTTGTGTTACATTTAACTACACTATTTGATTTTAACACACTTTACAAACGAACAATGCCATACGTAATCAATATATGTATACCTCTTCCCTTAATTAATTTGCATTCACAGAAGCAAAATGGAAATATTTAGCGCACAGTTAAAAATGCAAATNTATACCTCTTCCCTTAATTAATTTGCATTCACAGAAGCAAAATGGAAATATTTAGCGCACAGTTAAAAATGCAAATATATGTACGGAATTTTTTACGGAAATACACAGCAGTTGTACGGAAACGCATTCCGTAATGACGAAAAACTGGAGCTGAGCTCCGTAAATACAAAATTTCCTGCAGCTTCGGGTTTCAGGCACGAACACTGCCGAGTCTGAACGAGCCTTTCTATGCCAGCGTAACCAGAATGTTATTGTCTCTGCGGCAGTTATGTTGTCCAGGACATAAAAACCTATTCTTTGAAACACGTAAAAGTAGCATCACGTGCCTGTTACATTAAGCAACACTTAAAATACACAAACTTTAATAATAACTTAAAAACACTTTATTTTATAAATATAGTATAAATACCGATGTTACACTGTAAACATTATGCGAATGTTGTAGGGGAGTGGTTAGATTCATGGATATACAACTTTTGCGTCGGGTACAATGCTTGCCCAAATTTTTCACTCGGGTGATAACCTTGCTCAGGTGTAAAATATTTTATCATTATTAAATATTTTTTATACACTGTAAAACATCCACGTATCAAAAATTATAATTTTATTTTTTTTTTCGCTGTCGCTTACTTTAAAAGTGGATGTAAATGAAACTAACAAGGAAATTACGGATGTGTTCCGTGAATTCACGGACCCTGCGAAATTTATGCGAAGTCCGTTTATGAAAAATCGACATCCGTGATTTTACGGAGAGCTTACAGACACTTCCGAATATAAATTTACCAGCTTTTTTCCGTAAAATTAAAGAAAAAAATTTTAGAAGAGTAAATATTTAGAAATGCTCAATAAAAAAGCTGTGTTAAATTTTATAATTAGTAGGGACTGAGGGGTTTATTTATGGAATACATGTGACACTGGCGTGTGTGTGTGTATCAAGTAGCTGAAGAAACGTGAATATAACGATTACATTTCTCTTAACTGGACTGGAAATGTTAATAAAACTGTAACGTATTTGTGCCAGGCCTGTACTGGAGAGTAAAATGAATAGATTAAGCATCTATACAAATTAAGAAATACTTTTCTTCAAAAAGATAATTCATGTATTAAGAAATCAAATATGGGTGGTCAGACAAAACGTTCACAGAGATTCATAAAGTTATTTCTTAAGAAATTGTATTCGAATTATTTCGTCGGTTTCCTCTTCATAGTATTCTCACATTGGCTTTTTTAAATTACGTAGGAGGCAGTCAATTTGTTCAGCGTGTGTGTCACGTATCGGGAAAATATTTCGTTCCTCAAGGTCCGTGCATTTCCTGTATAGTGAGTGCATTCACAGTATCTTCATACCAATAGAATCCAACTTTGAAAATTCGCCCCATGTATGACAAGTTGTTTGAAGTATTCTTGCATTGTTAGTGAATGATTAAATGGAATATTTTAAACATAATCCATTGCTACACTATTTCGTCACAGAAAACCAAGTCTGAGACTTGAAACGAACACGAAAAGTGAGCCAAGAGTATCTGCAGTCAAAATAGTCTTGTGCGGAATTTTGTCTTCGTCTCGGTGTTTGTCTGTGATGTCTTAGTTGTGTTGGCCTTGGCTTTTTCACTTATTCCGTTTGATTGAAACTAACAGTTTGTCTGTGTCGTCATCGTTTTTATGTCCTATTTTTTCAGTATTTTCGTTTGATAACTTGTTCTATAATATTATTTTTTGTCCTATTTTGTTATATATCTGACAGAATTCCATGTGGGATTTATTATACGTTTTATTTATATATTTTGACTAAAGCCACTCTTGGCTCGTTTTTCGTGTTCGTTTCATGTCTTGTACTTGGTTTTCTGTGACGACATAGTGTAGCAATGGAGTATGTTCAATATATTTCACTTTACTATGTATGACGTCTTTCGTTGTTATTTAAATAGTCTTGTATTTTCATCGCAAGCGTTTTATTCTTCTGTTAATATAAGTTATTATTTTTTTGGTAAAATTTAAGTTTTCCTGTATAATTATAAAAAAATGCAATATAAATTTAATTTATATTTACTATGAAAAAACATAGAACATAGGTGTGTCGGTAATGTCTAGAAAAAAATAGTTCTCATGCAAAATATCATTAAATTGAGTGCGTACGAATCCGATGCGTTTGTCTCTTTGGTGTAATATGTAAAGTTAGTTAAGCTCTTTGTTTGCATGAGGCGGAGGGATAACGTTACCGATGGCCAGCTGGTTTTCTCCGTCTAATCCCACCACTCATCAATTCCACAACTGCCCCATCCTCATCTCAATTCGCTCCCAGAGACGCTTAAGGCAGTTCTTAAGCGCAGTGAAAATTTCTCAATCATTAAATTCATATGTGACTATTTTGAAGTATTAGTGCATTTATTTTACATATTCTCGCGCTGCAAAATCATATAAAAATTTACGGAGTTATAAATAGCTCTGCAGCGGTATATTACTCTAGTAAGCAATTTTATCTAATGGTTAATAAAAGCAGTTCAGGAGGATTTAATTCTTTTACCAGCTATCACATAATTGGAAAAGACGATTTACTCTATAAGCTTTAGTAATTTCTCATACCCTCTTATGATGAAAATTTATATCACGGTAGTAAAAAAAAACCTCCACCTATTAGCCTGTTGGTATAAAGTGTACTTCAGAGAACAATATTTTCAAGATAAGTAGACTTTAGAGCAAAGTATGAAAACTCGGAGCGAAGGTAGAAGAGGAAAGGCGAGGGTTTTGCCAGCCACGTACCTTTCGGACGTTTTTTTTAAGAGTGCTGTTTCAACGACCGCATAGACGTTCTGCGTAGACTTATTTCGTTAGGATAAATGTTATTTCCAAATGAAATCGTAAAACACATGACAAATAATATGACAAATTTCGTCAAGGTTGATTTTAAATTGCAAGTAAATACCGAAGGATTTTTGACATTTACACGATAAGACAGACAGTTGTCGCCAGTGAAGAAATCACTAGTTTCTGCTTACCATGTAGCATTAAAAATTTGAAACATTTTTATAGGTATTCAAATGAAAATGTTTATGTTTTAGTGTTATTTATCATTTACCAACATTTATTCCCATATTCCAAACTGTTCGTCATTTCTTCTTCAATCCTCTTTCACTTCTACACTTTACTGATTCTTGTTTTCCCTTTTATTCCTGTTTTTCTTATTCAAAGAGATGTACTTTTGCTTCACTACAGCCATCATTAACACGGTTTTTATTTTTATCCGCAACTCCTTCTTCTTGCAGGAGTAACTTAAAGTCATTACATTTTTCGGATAGAAATGATTTCAGACTTTTACTTGAAAATGTATGCAATATTGATACATAGGGACCAGATTAATTCATCAGACTGAGGAACAAGTGAGACATGCTATTCTGAGAGGATGACTTTCATATATGTGATTCTCTAAATTTGCGAATATCTTTATTGCGTGCGTCTTGTGCTTCTTCGGTTTGACTCCCTTATTTGCAAAAGACACTCATCAGCACTTACAGGTCCGTGCAGCAACACTTTATGCACAGTATGTAGCATGTTATGACGAGTGTACGTGTCTACTAACGCCTATGCTGTCTTCATGACAAAATTCGCAAAATATTCCACTTTAATCTAGCGTCCGCCAGATAATGCATTCAGAATCACAGAAAATCGATCAGTAAGACTTTTAAAACCAGTTGCTCTGTGAACTTCTTCAGGTTTTTGGAAAAACAGCCTGGCATAATTTCCGGTGTTGCACATCCCACGCCCTTATTTTGGTACGTCAACAATTATTCCTAGTTTATCTTTAAGTGTTTGCTGCATGACATTCTTTCTTTCATAGAGCTGTGATTTCTATTATTCCGTCAGCTAATAAACTCCATACAATTTTCCCTCGAACCAGTTCTGTATGAAACATTAAAAACGCATTCTAGGAAATGTTTTTATGCATGGAATACAGATTAACCGTACTGTAGTTTTCATCGAAATTATGTTAATTCATTTAGCATATTTAAATACCAAACAAATGGCCTGCAGGCTCCAGATTATTTATATCTTCCTTCATGGAAATTTCTTCGTTCGCGAGGAGAGTTAAATTTAAAAAATAATTATAATAATAATAATACGAATACGGCGGTAATAAAGAATTAAACTCGGTCTTCGATTTTTCCACAGTGTCTCCCCTGATGATACAGAATCTAGCTGGAGAGGAACCAATACTTTCATCACTCGGTTCTGAGAAATAATGTGACAGGTCCTCCTGGCATTAACTGTCGTTGGTACACAACTCTCCATTTGCATGTATCGTGACTATAGAGAACTACCGTCAACCCATTTTTACGGAAAATTTCTAATATTCAAATATAATAGAGTGGATTTCGCTTAGAACATATCCTGTTCAATGTGTAGTTCAATAAGTCCTGCAAGTGCACTTCGCACGAAAATTCCCGTAGCGTTAATATTTTCTGGCACGTGTTCTTCTTAGCTTCCAAAACTTTGTGATATGAAGGTATACGGGAGTTTCGACACTTGGCACCCACCATTTCGTAGTAATATGTACAAATTCTTAAACAGGCCACCGTCTCAAAAAATAACAGCTGCTTCATTAGGTGTGTACCGGTTACCGTCTAAGTTTACATCTCTTAGTCTTCCTTCCATATTTCATGGTGTAAAAGTGCTCTCGGCAAAAAACAGCACACCTCTGGCTGAGGATTAATTCCGCTTTTTTCGCAGTTTCACTGATGCAGCCTTGACTATATGTGGAGTTTTGCATGCATCAGCAGTCTTCCCTGCATTCCTTAACTTCGTAATTGAAAATGTAGTTAGTTTTTCTACGTTTATTACCGTATTTGAAAAGTGAAATATTTGAATCAAATTGCATTGAACTAGGGGAACTAACGCAATTATTTCAACGTAGTTGTGTTTGAGATACCTGTACGACAGCTTACAGACTACGCTATCTAATTTAAATAAGTGTGCCATACTTACGTTCTTAGGGTAGGCTACTTTAAGCATTTGTAATTGACGTTAAAAAACCGCCAGAGTATGGAGTTTAATAGTTTTTAATTTTACTATCATATCTCAGAATTTAATTTATTAAATAGTTATAAATGTTACTAACATGACAAAGAGGGACAATAATGTTAGACAATGTCTGACAATTCCAGCATGATTAGGCTACCATATTCCATTTTCGTTTTCAAAAATTTGCTGTATCTGTTGCATTTCCTTCAGAATTTCAAATGGTGTATGGGAAGAGATTTTAAAAATTAAAGTTCTTAGAATTTTTACAAATTAATTTTCATCTAATTTTAAAAGGGAAGTACTGTGCAAGAAAACCTGCACCTGGCTCTTAGTTGTGATAAACAGCTGGTGCAAATATCATCTCGTCACCGCTGGTCGAGAAGTCATATTCCAAATTACACAATAATTGAAAAATATACTACATTTAAACTACCGAATCGTAATTTATCTTTAATAATATAATTTGTCTTGATGACTTTTNAATTGAAAAATATACTACATTTAAACTACCGAATCGTAATTTATCTTTAATAATATAATTTGTCTTGATGACTTTTTAAAAAACAACATAACTGCAACTTATTGATAAGAAAAACACACTCTTCATTTAGAGTTCTAACGTTCAGAACTCGTAAAGTTCGACTGTAAGAAAAAAAAAACTCAAGTTAGCTACAGTTTCTGATCTGAGTCACTCGCAGCGCAGAACATCTATATTCTATAACATCTTTAAACGACAGGATAGACAAAGCCTACGTGTGTGCTAGCTTGTAGGTTCATGACCGATGGTTATTTTTGGACAGCACAATTAACCACATATTGTCAAAATGCTGATACACGGGCAAAAACATGCAGCTGAAACTTTGTACACTTATTCCCTATATACAAAGCTACATTTCGGTGGTGATGTCGTCTGTTCGTCTGCGTTCGCTCTTTTCGTAGTGTGTGTTCCTTTACAGAATTTTACCTTTAAACATTGTTTCTTTCTAGTTACTACAGTAAATTAAAAAAAACATGGAAAATTAATTTGCAATACATTGTTTCAAAACTTGTTGCAATATATATTTTTTTTTTAGATTTTATATTTCATTATATTATGAAAGCAAACTTTAAAATGTTCTTTTTGCAGATTTTGTTACGTAAATAAGAGAACCCACGTTGCACCACACTTATGCAAGTTGAGGAACACGTGAAGAAAAATAGACAAAAGAACAATAGGCCAATTTGGTTAAAATTGTGCGAAAATATATATTATATGTGCCAGAACAAATAACGCACACTTAGATCTCTATGTGTGAACGGTCTATTCAGAGTAACTTTGGCGCAGACAACGATGTTTCGCACACCTGTGCGACGCCCGCGATAGCTGAAAATGAAGGGGCGAACGCCCGCTTTACCCTAAATACTCCACACTTATGTAATTCACAATTACTTGAAAGGAATAAAATACTTTTTTATTAAACGTTTTCAAGATTTTTTAATGGTATCACAATAATCACTGACATAAAAGCAAAGGCGAAGTAATTATAAAATAAATTATTAGTCTTCATTTGTCAGTGTTGATATTGCGTGAGACGTTTGTTAATACAGCACGTTTTGCAGGTGAAAGAAATAATAAACCTCTTGCAATTTAATGATCTTACGAGTCCTTGGAAATAGTAAAAATATTGGAGTATTTCACTCTCTAGTTCACAACCTTACTGTAACACTCTCTTCGTTCAAAATCGTACGAAATAATAAAAACTGCTTTTCTTTTATGAACCTTGACTAATCAGAAAACTAACGTTTTACGAAACTGAAAGGTTCATTACAAATAGTGCACTGTAATTTTATAGTTAAACGGATGGTGACAAAGAGGTTTTATTGAATAAAACAACGTTTATTTGGCGCAACAAAACTAATTTTTGTATAGGCGCAACTTTTTTTTTTGTTGCTAAAACCAATTTTTTATTTTGAAATTTGGTTTTCACAAAATCGAAAGTTTGGTTTGGTTCAACTAAATTTACGCATGACTCTAGGTGCATTAAACATGTTTCGTTTATAATAGGAAAAAAGTGAGATCGCGGAAGTGTTCTGAACCAGGGACTTGGGCAGCCGAGAGCTACGCCTTAGCAAGCTCCGCTAACGTAGCTATGCACAGGGTTATATTACTGTAATATAGGACATAAATGTTTTCAAGTTTTCAGCTCTACTTATTTTTCCTGTTCAAATTCTATAATTGGGTTTGATTGTTTATACCATTATTAAGCATTTATAAATGCACCATCATACAGTATTGCTGTCATCATTCCCTCGAAAATTATAAACAAATCATGGAACGGCACTTTCGGGCAAGGGCAATCCAACGACACGTTTTCCCTACGACAACCACATAAATGCCATTCCTGAACAAAGCTGATATTTTTCTGCCGCAACTGGTGAAAAAATAAATTTCAGATTGTTCTGGGTAACCTATTACTTTATTAGCTTCAAACGGAATATTGAATAGACTCTACCGCAATTTTTAAAATGTTGACGGTAACCAAACCGACAAGTTGAACGTACTGTAAAATATTTGTGCGACTCAATACATATTTGTAGATGATGTTGAAAAATTAAAGAAGTTGTTTGAAGCAACAGCAGATTAGTTGGGTGAAGAAAATATTATTCAATGTAAGAAAGGACATTTTCAAGCAAATTAATTTGGTATCCGCAACTAAGTCTTTTTTTTCAGTAGAGATTAAAACTCGCTTGTTAAATGCATTTATCTGGGTTCGAGCCCGCGTTCTCCGAAAACACGCTACTTCATTACGGAATCTGCTTTTGGTGTTGCTGCCTTCATTTTTCTAGTTAGATTTTTTACATTTTAAGAATTTCCGCAATATTTATTTATATAAACCAGCCAGTAAATGAAAATTTACCATTGAATATTGTTTCCGAAAAAGCACGTTCTGCATTTCATTAAAAACTGCGCAATACAAATTTTCTAATTTCAAATATTATTCATTACTGTATTTTTTTCTATTCCCCTTTCATTTCAATTTTTCTTTTATAATTATTTTAATGTACGCATTTTACTAAGTTTCATAATATTATACACCCGTAGAATTAAATATGCATACAAATAAATTTTTAACTTGAACAGGATTCCCTGCAGTTATAAAATATTCATACATTACTACATTACCATTACATGTAAGAAAGGATATCATATTCAGTCAGTAATATTATACAAACATGTGAATCTATTATATCATTATATAAAATTTAAAAAGTAACACACGAAAGTAATTTCGCATTTTCAAGCAGATAAATTTAATTGAGTTAATTATGAAAAATAATTAGAATAAAAGAATGATTTTCTCGGTAACGAGCTTCAGCTGATTTTATAATAATTCCCAGTGAAATACTTTGTTTAGTGTCACTGATTCTAGGTACAAAATACTGATTTTCGTCTCGGTAGTAGTTTATTGAATAGGCTTTCTTTGTGGAACTACTTATCACTGTTTGATTAAAAAATATTTGATAACCTCACTGAAACAGTAACTTATTTCTTTCCGAAATGTTAAAACATCGAAAATAATTGCAATGCAATCGTCAGCCGTTATGCGCTCACTACTATATCTCCCTCGGAGTTATAAAAACGGAAAATGCGATCGCAAACACTGGCATTGCGGGCCGCATTTATTCTGCAGGAACACCTACTCGTCAAATTGGCGACTGTGTTGCGAAATCCTCGGATTGCTTTTAAAGGCGCGAGTGTTTCGGAGTTTGCGCTGAAGTTTGTAGGCGACGACGCCCCACCAAGCATACTGGTGATTATTCTCTCGTTCCTACCTAGATAAGGCGCCGTTTTTGTGGTTTCATGGACTATTCACGCGAAGCACAGCGAGATTACGTTTCAGGACATTTGTTACGAAACTATTGAAATGCTGATGTGTCTCGCTGTTCTTAGATACACTCGTACAGGGATTTATGGGGNATGGGGGGGGGGGGAAGAGGAAGTCTTTCTCCTGAAACGTTTGAATAAAATGGATATTCAGGGTGTTATTGTAGAATAACATTTGTAGTATATATTAGTCAAAGAAATGCAGCGATGTAAAGAATTTAAACAAAAAATTTTATTTAACAAAAATTAATGTCTATAACAAAAATCACGTATGTATGTACTACGATTTGAAGAGAGTAAATTGAACTTAAAAGCGAGGAACCAGTACTGTACTTATAGACATTATAAGAAAGAATAATTATTCAGACATTCACGTAAAGAATTATAAAACATTATAGCTATTTTCGTGCACTTAGTTGTGTGTATATTAAATTTTATTAGTATCGATAATACTTGCTCTTACATTGCGACACATCGCCGTGTCTGATAGTGCTCGTCTGATTCGCCTCGCACAATCCTCAGTCTGAACTNACAACCCTCAGTCTGAACTGACATATAGTGTGCTTATTTCGATACGAGGTTTAGCACACACATTGACTGCCTACTAACGATGGCCCCGTGGATAACAAATGTTCTGTCTATGAAGTGAGTGAGTGAAGAGATTGGGCGGCTCTTAGACTCGAAGGCTTGAGAGCCGATATGATGGTGAAGTGAGGTAAGGTGAGGGTAGATCAGCGCCGGAATGCAGCGGTAGGGAAGGGGAGGTTCCTGACAATAACCGCCGACCAGCGGCACGATTCCCACGTGCGAAAATCCGGAGGCAATCCCGCCGAGAATCGAACCCGGTTCGCCTTGGTGGAAGGCGAGAAGTCTAACCACTACAACAAAGCGGCACCTTCTGTGTATAAAGAATAAATTAGGGAAATGTGGTGTTAGGATATAAGCGTATCTGTTGGCTATTATTATTTATAAAACTTGATCTTCAAAAGAATAACGAATTGATGATTCGTCTCAGTTATTTCATTTTCGTGAGTTTGCTTAAAAACTGTTATTTATGTAAAATGCAAGACGTGGGCAGAGAGAGATTGTAAGGTATTCAATATTTAATTATGTGGCCTATTTTTTCTTTTCATCTTTCTTATTCATACTCATGCATTGTTTTCGACAAACTCGGTGGAAGTCATGCATTTTAAAAGCTTTTATAGTAAGTTAAACCTACATATATTATGGGCCTATAAAAATCTAATACTCGTAAGATTTACGGGGTCTCCGTGAGGTCGAAAATTATTGTACCGTCATAATAATTAGACTTAGTCGGAGTCTGAGGTCTTCAAAACACAAAACAACCCCCCCCCNGCGCCCGGTCTTCCACAAAAAAATGGCCAGTACCTTAATAATGACTGAAAGCTAGTCCTGCGAAGCCGTCGAGCAGTTGGTATTTTGACCTTAGTTCCAGGCTCGTTGCTCTTTGTTGATATTAAATAATTGAAATATTTGCAATTGTTATTTATTTTATTTATCGTACACTTTTTTTCTTTCTTACAATTTTCGAAATTCTCTTGTCAAGAGATTTTATTTGATACCAAAATTACTGGGGTTTACAACGCAACAAATTTCAATCCGAATTTATGATCGTTAGCATCCGCCATATTGATAATTTCGTGACGTCACCTATATCACCCGCCGTGTCAAGACAAATCCAATGATAATTCATTTGGTAAAATTGGTCAAGCCGTTTAGGCTTTAGAGTGAAACAAATGAACACCGNAGACAAATCCAATGATAATTCATTTGGTAAAATTGGTCAAGCCGTTTAGGCTTTAGAGTGAAACAAATGAACACCAAAACATACAAACACGTGAAAAACATTACTTCACTTTTGGATTTATCGTATTGTGTAATTAACTAATAAATCATAAAACGATAGAGTAGTCTCTGAAATTGTTTCGAAAATTTCGAAATTTTAAGGAAAAATGTTTGTTAAAAAATACTCTACTAATCTTCTGTGAAGTTGCAGAAANAGACAAATCCAATGATAATTCATTTGGTAAAATTGGTCAAGCCGTTTAGGCTTTAGAGTGAAACAAATGAACACCGAAACATACAAACACGTGAAAAACATTACTTCACTTTTGGATTTATCGTATTGTGTAATTAACTAATAAATCATAAAACGATAGAGTAGTCTCTGAAATTTTTTCGAAAATTTCGAAATTTTAAGGAAAAATGTTTGTTAAAAAATACTCTACTAATCTTCTGTGAAGTTGCAGAAACGTTTTTTCAATAACGGACTTTCCGTAAATTTCCCAGAGTATTCCGTGAATTCACGGAACTTCTCCGTAAATAGAATTTCTAGTTTTCCTGTACTTACACTGAAAAAAATTTAAGCTTACAAAAAAAATCTTAAATAAATTTAAAATAAATTTTAATTTTTTTTATTTTGAAGTGTTAATTGAACACAATGAAAAATATTGGAAAGTGTGAATTTTTTATATCGCTCACCCATCACCTTTCTTGTAACAATGCTGAATATGAATATGTTATTTATAGAATAATAGGATTCCTTACTTCTACATTTCTATTAATGTTTGAGTGTTTTAAGTGATCTTAATTCTTACAGGTAGCCTGATGCTACTTTTCAAATTACCAAGGATTTGGTGTGATTGGCGTGTATAACCTTACTGCCGCAGAAACTATCATTTTCTCGTTACACTGGCGAATAAAGCTTCGTGTTAGACTTGGTATTTTTCGTTCCATAAATCCCAAGTTATAGAAAATTTACGGAACCCAGCTCAATTTTTTGTCACTACGAATAGCTTTCTCGTGTAATAACTTTACGTTTCCGTAATAATGACACAGGGAATGTAGGGATATTTTTATGAGAGCGACATCTCCCGGCTGCGCACTGGCAAGACGGTCGCAAGACCACGCGTCAGTTGAATGCCTTGCTTGCAGAGACTGTTCAACAGCCAGGCGCAGCAATATCGCCGTTAGCTGAGTTTTTGGCTTGAGCGAGGGCCTCGGAGGTGGGGAANCTGTTCAACAGCCAGGCGCAGCAATATCGCCGTTAGCTGAGTTTTTGGCTTGAGCGAGGGCCTCGGAGGTGGGGAAGGAGCTCCGGCCTGGCATCTGACAAAGCACGGAGCCCTCGCGGGTGAGCAGGGACGCGTCAGGAGACAGGGTGGCCCTTCTCTCAGGGACGCGAGTTGGTTTTTCCTCTCTCTCCGACGTAGAGCAGCGACGCAGTGACGCGTGCGATCGCTCTGAGCTTTGAACCTCGAGAGGGACGCGTGTTGGTCACGCACCGCCGCTCTTCGGCACCCAGCACTCACGCCACGGATACATCACGAAGATTTCCTCTAGAGACAGCTCACCGCTTTGCAACTCGACGGTAACGCAAGAAATAACTTTCGTTTGAACTACTTTACTATTCAAGTGTAAAAACGGGTTCGTAATTAAAACACCACTCTATACACAGTCCTGCTAGATTCATTTATTTCTGTCCAGTTGTATTATGCCACCTCATGTAAAAGTAATACTGACGTGCAACTAGTCAGTACAGGTTATTCACGATAGAGTGAGCACTTTTCGAAGTCCGCTCATTTGACATAATAGTCGTTAATTTAATTTCAGATGTTAACTTTCAAGCATGCTCACTTTACCGTGAACTGCCTATAGTAGTCTTACCTCAATACCTCGTCAAATGTAAACAAGGTAATTGGATTCTACTAGTATTAAGACGCATGCCAATATAGTATTATGCATGATGATTCTACGAAAATTCTAAGATAAATTATTTTGCAGAGTGATTCTGTTATATGCAGGAGACTGAAGAAACAACAATCGGTTTAAACGAAATAAACACAGTAATCTTCAATACTGCCTGTTGTCAGAATATCTTATAATTATTTTATCTGTCAGTGATAGTTAACAAGACTTGACTAGCTGCGATAAACCTATTCCCGTAGCCGGAAGATGTAATAATTATTCTGTCCTATAGGCTTTTTTCCACTTGGCTTATTTCACAAGAAGCAATTATATATAAACCCGGAGAAACATAATATGACTATACATATGCCGACCTTTTTCTGAAAACGAGTAGCAACATTAACACTTTCCTGTAAATAATGTATTTTTCGTCGAGTTTGCAAAGCAACGAGAATTACGAAGACAATTCTCTACCTTTTACGGTTTAGCATGTTTTTTTTTTCCCTTGCTAAAATAAAAATTACATTTCATCATGTTCATTCTTGGGATGGAATGAAACTACATGCATAGGCCTAATTCAACGGAATAAAAATGACTTTGGGAAACGTATGGTCACGCCATGAGGATAACGACTTTCCAGCATTTGAGATGCCTGCGAAGCACTTTGACTTATGATGCTAAGCCCAATGAAGAGAACTGTAGTTTTCTATATATGTACTTTTTCTCGTGTTGCATGTTTTTGTGTCATCTGACAGGCTATTTGCCTTTAGAATACTTTCACTGCTGCAACCTCCGAAATATATTAATGTGAATGATGTTTTATACTAATAAATAAATCTTACTAATAATTGTGTTCCGTTAACTTATTACCCCATAAATCGTTGTTTGTTTACGGTCCTCTAGAATAAATACAATAATGACCACTGCTGTGTGTTGTCAGAAAACAGCACCAACATAGGTAAGGTTAGGTTAGGTTAGGTTAGGTAAGGTTAGGTTAGGTTAGGTTAGGTTAGGTAAGGTTAGGTTAGGTTAGGTTCGGTAAGGTTAGGTTAGGTTAGGTAAGGTTAGGTTAGGTTTGTTTAGGTTAGGTTAGGTTAGGTTAGGTAAGGTTAGGTTAGGTTAGGTTAGGTTAGGTTAGGTTAGGTTAGGTTAGGTTAGGTTAGGTTAGGTTAGGTTAGGTTAGGTTAGGTAAGGTTAGGTTAGGTTAGGTTTTCTGTGGGAAATGCTATTAGCCACTGTTGACTCGCCTAAACATACTATCTAACTGTTCGTAGTGCAATATAATCACATAAACTATTCTCACGTGCTCCGTTCTGTAAGTTACTAATTATTAAACGTTGACAAGTACTTGTGAGACAGAAAATTCTTTCTACGACATTTGTAACGAAAAATGTAAGTGTATGTTAATGGGTTAACGATAAGGAAAGACGAATATTCTAAGGAATAAAACAGAGTAATTATTACTGAATTGCTTTAAAAACTGAAACTCTAATGGTCAGTTATATAAAAAAGTGAATCAGTGAGCTAATATGATAGGTGAGATATTTTTATCGCCTCTTAAAGACGAGGTATTTTATTCGAATCTCGCATAAACCGTTCACGAATATGTCGTTTTAAAACGCGAGTAAAATCATAAAGTTAAAAAAAAAAACGTAAACTAGAGTTCAATGTCTATTGCAAGCTTGTATGGCTGTCGTAAGAAAACTCATGATTTAGACTTGCTCTAAAGTAAAACGTAAATTTGTTAAATATACAAACATACCTTCGTTTATACTGACCGAGGTACTTTAAAAATGAATGAGCTGCGAGTATGTTCGCGCTGAACAGATTCAGCTGCCTTACCGGAACGGACAGTCGGAATGGAACATGAGGAGACAAGAGTTGGAGAGGAATGCAGCTGTTGAATTACGGCACGGGAGGAAATAGCATCAACCTAAGGAAACGGCCGCGCCGAGCAATAAAAAAAAGTCACATTTTGGGCTTCACAATTCCCGGTTGTGAACACACACAGGATGGTGCATCCTAGGTACAACCTGGTGATAAGAAATTCTTTGGTCGGTCAAAGGATCGGACTTGAATGTTCGCCGGTCTTGCCACCTCGTCACGACAGGATGGTGATGTCCCGTCGGTTATAGTCAGTGAGAATCCTGACACCATGCTGTCCGTATTCAATTCTCTCTGCTTTCTGCTGTACGGGACCGCTGTGACAGTGAATATAATCCTTTTAAGACTACAGTTACAAGAAGTATTCACGCCATCAGCAGTATGGCTGCAGGTATCATATCATATGGTGATATGTTCAGACGCTCTCCATAAAGTGTTTCAGATTTACATTTTAATTTTTAATTGTATCGTTGGTTTCGTAGGACTATAATTTTTATCCAGCTTAATCCTTTACTTGTGAAACACAAGCTTTTCCGAAGTTTCACTTAGGTTACTCATCATGAAAATTGAAGGAGAGCTAAATGTGGCTCTGTATTAGTAAATGTCACAAGACGGCTGGTTTAACCGGGTTGTAGAATATCATAACTACTGGATAGTCAGTGGCTATGTGAGTTAAAGTAGCTATCTTCGAGGGGGGCCATCCAGCGTCGGGAGGAGTTCCTCGTGTGTTAGAATGTTGCGTACTTCAAACTGCGGAGATTCGGTGGGAAAAACACACCTCAATGCGGAGAGCACATGATGGTAGACGCAACTTCATCATGTAGAGCTCGTCGCTGTTTTTAAAAATTTAGAACCTGTGACCATTCTCTCCAGCATGTCGACAGTAGAGGACGCAGATTGAGTGTTGATAACGATGCTTGAATGTTATGCGAGGCAGCAAACCCACTCACCACCGTCAGTGAACTTGACCAAGAGTATAGTCTTTCCATTTAAAACATTTCGATCAAATGAAGATAAAAGGGAATGTAAAAATAACGGACATCTGGACTCCGCTTGAACAGACGGATTCCACAAACAGTAGCAGGTGGACATCTGCCATTATGTGTTGATACCTCGTCACAATTATCCTCTACTCAATCGTGACGTGGATCCCGTACGGGAGGCGTATCAAACTCAACTTGGGCGAGGGCAACATAATGTATTCAAGAAAGCATAACGGGCTGCCTAACGACAAAAAAAAACTCTTTGGAGATATACTTTTATATTATATTTCTATTAAAATTACACACCAAAAGTGGCGGTGATTAAAACAATAATAAATATAACAAAATACATGCAATGAAAATAAATGTGAAAAACAGGCACTATGAAGTAATGAAATTAGGAAAGTGTAAAGAATTACTCGAAATATTGAAGTCTCTTCTTGACTACAAAATGTCAAAATCTGGTGAAATACCTTGGCTTGAAATACATCTTACCATATAACATAAATGTTAGTGTGTGAGCTGGCTAATTAATTTTGAATTTTTTTTAACTTTAGCAGGAAAAAAACTGTTCATAAATATGATTTTTAAATTTCATCGGACTGAATGACTGTTCAGTTTCCAGTTGTAGGTGTATAATATGAAAATAGCTAATATATACAAAACAGCTAACACGCGCGCCATTCTAACGTTAAATTTACAAACACAATGATCGCGGGCAGCATTCCACTTGTTTACCGATAAAAAGCTTTGGCCGCTCAAATATGAGCTGGAGATCACATGCTGCCGGTGGGCGGAGTGTATGGCGTCTCTATTATACGGCAGTCGCAAGTGAAATGTGCATGGGCTGGACTTTAGTGAAAACCACAAGCACTTGCCAGGACCAATGCTGACGTCACACAAGATTATGCTGTTTGTGTGTTGGCACTGGATGATGATTATTAAAATTTCTCTGTTCCTGGTGGACCATTACCTGTCTCTTACTGTGCAGAAACTGATGTGCTCCACCGGTAGAAGCGAAAAGAAGCAGCAATCCTTGATCATTATAAAGGGTCCTCTGCTTCTGACAGACCACGTCAAACCCCAAAGCGGGGGAGATTAAAACTCTACGCGCCAGATATCTGCGAACATGCGCAACTCCACAAGCAAGGGAGGCGTCAGAGAGTATTACTGGAACCTATTAGATATAACGCAAGGGTTGGTAGTGTAACCGAACAGAATAGAGCCTGCCACATTTTGTAAAGAATAAACAGAAAACATTATCCGTAAACACCACTTTTCTCTCACATCCTTTGAGATTTTGAAAGCCATCCGACAGTGTTGACGAGAGTACGCAAATATCGTCTCAGCTTTCACTACTAACACTATATAGATTTACTGTTATTACGTTCATATTGTAGGAAACATTTAATACCTGTCATAACAACTAAGTTTTTGCAACATAATTTTTAAAGTTGCGTTCTACTAATATGAATAATTTTTTTTACCAGGTTCCATTTTCCATTGAAAGGTAGCCCTGAAATCACTTCTGTTTGCCCATGGCGCCACCGTGTAGCGAGTTAAATAACGTTCGTTAGGTTTTATCATATTTATTGGTGAGAGTGTTATGATGATATATGTTCCGTTTGGATAAGCTTAAAATTTAAAATCCTTTGTTTATATTGTAAGTAGTTTTATTGAGCTTTATTGAAAATTTGTTGTAAGGGTTGGAATCTGATTTTATAGTCATCATAAGAAATTTTTTTTAATATGTTTGTTTTATATTTATGGTAGATTTGCTTGGTTTTAAATGTTCAGAATTACCCATATGCTATTTCACATTCNGTTTGTTTATATTGTAAGTAGTTTTATTGAGCTTTATTGAAAATTTGTTGTAAGGGTTGGAATCTGATTTTATAGTCATCATAAGAAATTTTTTTAAATATGTTTGTTTTATATTTATGGTAGATTTGCTTGGTTTTAAATGTTCAGAATTACCCATATGCTATTTCACATTCCGTTTATTTAAACACGCTCGTCAAGTAGTTAGGCAATCATGATTAAAAAAAAACCGATGAATTATTTTTTGAGGCCATGCAGCTTAATTCTGCTTGGCGTTGGCTTCTCTTAAATAATTATGACGCAGCGAGGGCGGTGAGATGTCAGGTGGTTGGCCGGCAATCGCAACAGGAAGTGCTACCATCCCTCTCGCGCGCCGGGTCACATCCCCTCGCTTTATCATGCAACACCGGCCGGGCGAAGCACGAACCGGAAGAGGCGCTTGCTTAAAAGCCAGCAGGACATCGTTCAGCGACGATGCACCATGTATTATTCAGCTAGCGGCTACAAATTTTCTCCCTCGACCATATGCAGCTGAAAGCAAAGTTGTGGTTCCCTAGAAGGGTGAGGGGAAGATCATGTCATCGTAAACCTTGGCGCGAGGAAGTTGTGCAAACGTCCGTGTCCTTAACGGATTCCATCCTCTCCCGATTCACCTCCCCTTAAAATACTTTCCTTTCTTCTCTCCAAGGAGCCACGGTAGTTTAGTGGTTAGACCACTCGTCTCCCACCTATGCGATCTGGGTTTGATTCCCGGTGGGGTCGCTCGGGAATTGTGCCGGACGATGCCGCTGGTCGGTGGGTTTTCTCAGGGATCTCGCGTTTCCCCACCCTTGCATTCTGGTGCTGCTCCATACTCACCTCACTTCACCCTCATCGGTTCTCAAGACCTCGATGTTAAGAGCCGCCCAAATCTCTTCACGCCACATTCCTTCTATCCGAGGTTCGTTCCTCACAGTCATTGGTGTGCGGTAAAAAATTATCACAGTTCGGAATGATGTTATATGCAAATGACGTGATCATTTTGGTGTCAACTAGCCTCTTAAAGAACAATCGGTTTGTATGAAGGTCAAGCTCGCTTCCAGGATCATTCCTAAGACAATCGTGGAGACTTAAGAAGCTTACGCAAACTGCCGTAACGTCCACCACAGAACACATGTTGTATGTCACATAATAACCAAACAAAAAGATCATGAGAGGATAAATATAACTTGTTTTACCAAGTTTAATGAACCATTTTTGTTTCTAACAGAAATAATAACCGTAATACAAAAATAGGTCTTTTTTTTGTGACAAAATTGTGTAATATTATTTTTCCAATAGATTCAAAAAATGTATTCCAAAATAATTTTTTATATAGTTTATGACATTACTAGCACCAATCCCATTAATTATTGTGAAAAAATAACATTTTGATTCTTACACTTTCAAATTTGTAGAATGCAAAATATTGCATATTCCCTAAAGCGTCATTTTTGATACTACCTTTAAAAAATTTATAAAATACATATCATGCAACTTGGAATGTACACTAACGTTTGTGAAAAATGCAACAACAAGAAGGATACATGTGATTGAAATGAACTTGATATCACAGATTAGGTAAATGCCAATACACGATTGATTAGAATTACAGAACTGTACATGATATCTGTCCTTGATAATTCAGTATGGTGTGAAGCCTCCACGTACGGCAATCACAGCCCCTAAACGTCGTGGCATGGAATAAAAGAGGACCTGGATATATTCCTGAGATATCTCCCTTCAGAGTCCACAAAGCATCAACACTGGTTGCTGGAGGTCCGTGACGAGCAAGTCGTCGACCAACCATATCCCAGACAGGTTCGATGTGTGACATGTCAGGTGAGCGTGCAGGCCAGAGAAGCAGTGGTAATCGTCAGTCATTGAAGAAGGTTTGTACATTCCTCGCCACATGTGGTCAGGCATTGACTTACTGAAATATGGTATGTGGAGTCACCTGAAGGAGGGGCAGTACCTTGGGATCTGAAACCTCCCTGATGTAGCCGGTTGCTGTTCATATTGCCCTCAATACGTAGGAGTCGAGATCGCATGTTGTAACTAACGGCAACCCAAACTATCACACTTCGTGTTTGTCCGCTATGCTACTCCACAGTGCAGGCTGCCAGATTGTGGTCACCACGGTAGCGTCTAACACGTATGCGGCCATCACTGTAGGACAGGTTGAAGTGGGACTCATCAGAAGACACTACATTTTACAACTCAGCACGCCAGTGACAGCGTTCACGTGCACATCGCAATCTGAGGCGATGTGGCGCCTTTTGACGTCGACAAGACATACAGCCACCTGTTTTCACTTGGTTTGACGGCTCTTCACTGACTAAGCTTGGCGTATCACCGACTTTTCCGGTCACACAAGAGAGGGCGCTTCTGGGCCTACAAGTAAGCCATGCCTATGCATTAGTAATCACGTATTGCTGGTACACTGTTCTACACGTCTTCCACGTTTGGATTCATTCGGACCATTATTTTCGGGTGTTGTAATTTTCACATACATATTAGTGCATTAATTAATAGAAGTGAAACGTTTCATTAGTTTTGAACGTAAAAATACACAAAGAACCAATTGCTTTAACGGTTAACCGGTAGTTGTACACGCCATACGCAGTAAACTGAACCAAATAGAAATAACTGCAGAGATTATAGTTTGCTAACCATTTGTATAATTCCGTTGAATAAACAACTAATATTGCCACTGACCCGATATACGACGAACAAGTGAAATTGCTGAGTACGAAACTTATCATTTACTTGGTTAGTTCTTATTTTTTGCGTAAAACATACACACACCGGTAACATAAATTCAATAAATTCTGTGTCCACAGAGTTTCACATCATACTTTTAATATGTCTTTGTTGATTTATTGGGAGCATGTTAGTCGATGTGTCCGTTAAAATACATGTAGTTAGGGGTAGGAATAATTTTTCTAAGGTTGATTTGGAAATAGTCAATTCACCACGAACAGCCTATATGGTTATGCTGACTGACTGGATGACGAAGTAACCTGAAATACCGTCACCGCCATTAAAAATCAGGATTATGTCTGGCTGTAAGAAGGCGTTCTGGCTCGTGCAAACCTTATTTTTGAGGGTAGAAAATTAATTGTTGTACTGGCATTAAAATTAATCAAAGGAATTTAATTTTCCCTACCGTTTACAATACAAAAAGACTCAAGTTTTATTCGCTAAATTTATTTAGCATCTGCATGAAAATTGAATTTAAAATCAATTCCCAGCGTAACCGGCCGGGATGGAACCAAAAACCCACCGAAAGTGATTCGTATAGGCTACATAACGACCAAACATGCTGGGCTGCACGGAACACATGCAATGTAAAAAGAATACACTTACATGCCAAATGTACGAATGATGACACCCAGTAAATTTCACTGATACCAGGAATAACAAAATATACTTGTTTAGTTCAACAGCGAATCCAAAAACATTAATGGTAGATTTTTGCCCACAATGCACTACAAAGACCGCCTGGCAATAATAGACCACACGACGACTAACAATTTCCACGCCACACAAGGTGAAGTGTCAGTAAAGCGTGTGGTCATCCTGAACTGTAAATTTATACGTTTTCCAACATAGTTCTTCCGATAACCTCTGCAATGAGAGATCAGTAGTAGTACAGGATATTACAACATCATCTTTTAACTATTAATGCGAACTGGCGTGTTAAATCAGTGGAATGTAAATTTACGGAGGTACATAGAGTGCAAAGTGTTCCCTGGCTGAGAACAAGATCGAGGAACAGTTCTTGTACTGCTTAGTAACATTTTTATACCAACGTCATCCTTAGCTATTGGACGTTTTATGAAAATATTGGACTCCTTGCGATATGACCCCCGAGTGTGTCAGAAGTGTGCTCAGTATGGTTTAAATGAAGGACCTAGCGACCTTAACATTATGGTAGGATGTATAGTGTACAGTAAATGACACCGACTTAAATATCTACATTACTATGAAGTAGAACTTACTGCAAGATGATAACGCGAACGTAGCAGGTCTGTAGTTATATGTCGAGATCATTATGATATTACCTTCGTACGTTTTAAAAATGGTGGTACTTAATATGTTTAAAGATAATAGTTAACAATTGTTCGTCTCATAAAATTAAAAACAGTTTCATATCCTAGCAGTTAGTTAAAATAATAATTTTAAATAGGCAATAACAGTTTTATAAACGTGATAGTAAGATATTAATAATTTTTAAATAGTCACGAAATGATGGTTTATGAACCCATAGAAACCAGTCTTTAGGCATACGGGAATGTCGATTTTTACGTATGTCCAAAGAAAGTGTATGTTGAGAGGATGCACTAGGAAGGAGTGCAAGTGGCATCAGCCTGCCATACTCGCATACGTGCGTAGCTTAATTTTCCATACAATTGCACTGTTTTTCAATTTTGTCTAATTCTTAGAACTCTCTCATTTCTTGCAGTGGCGCTGGAACATGCCCGGTGTCGTTACTGTGTCAGCACGCTCCCGCCACGGTAGCTCAGTTTTTAATTCAAACACAGAGAGAGTATTTCTTTCTCGTGGGGTAACGCAATCGAACTACGTTTGGGAAGCCTTGTGTTGTTCGATCCCAACCAACTGCACTGGGAGTAGCTTTCCACCACCTTCACAAGCAGATTACGCTAAGATCATTTTGCTCTCCCCCCGGCATACATCACACATACTGTATAACATGTAATCGTAAATCTAAATTTATTATGAAGAAAAAATTTGCATAAATATCTACGATTATTATACCGAATATAATAATTACTGTCAATGAATATTTTTTCCCCTTAAAATAATGCTTTGTTCTGATAATAATTCCTTCAATATTAGATGAAAATGGCTTCCTTTGATAATTCCCACAATTGTACCTCAAGCTCGCATATGAAGTAAGTGAAACTGTGCTCAGATAAAAGTAATTAAAAAATAACAGATATCGTTTTGTTAACTGCGTCATTAAATATGTGTGTAGCTCCAACAAACGTCTGGAGAATATTTTAGATACTGGTTGAAAGTAATATCTGCTTTCGAGATAGTAGAAAATTTGTGAAATCGCGTAATTTCTGCTAAAGTATTCCAAGTTTTATGTATTTTGTTAAGGACTTCATAATTTATAGGTCTCTTTGTATATCGTGCGTAAAAGTCTACAGATATCCATGAAAAATTTCTTTGAAAAAATATTTTCCTAACTTGTGCTACTGCTGATTCTAACAAACGAATTTACTTAAAGTAAATTACGTTAAGTCTCATCTGTAGTATTAGTGAAATGAAAAATGTTACCTTTCTAGTATAATAAAATATTCACGAAGGTTGAAACGAAAGCAGTCTGCTGTTGGAAGGTCGGGAAACATTCGCACGGGTTGATTAATTAGTAATCAGGTTTCATACGCTTATTCGTATCCTACTGTTCTGCATTTATATATATATATATACTGTTGTGCACACATATATATATATATATATGTGTGCACAACAGTAGGATACGAATAAGCGTATGAAACCTGATGTGTGTTTTTTTCTTCTTTCGCTTCGTTAAAACCTTTGAGTATCAATATTACATGCAATTTGACTACATATTTAAGCATAATGTTTTAGTCGTAGCAGGAGAGTAAAAAGGGAAACAAGGGTCACGTAATTAAGAGGACGTATAAAAGACGGTCCTTAAAATAGGGGAATTGCTTTCCCAGCCATTGTTGTTTTAGTGTAGTCGACATTGAAAGCGGAAAGCCATTTCCCTCTGAATCAAAGCCGAGTGGGCGAGAGTTGACTTTGGCTCACCAGGACCACTCGCTCTCTGGTCGTCCGTGGCAATGTCACCGCCAACGCTGCGGAACGTCGCAGGCAAATGTTTCACCTTTTGAAAAAGTTTGTTTCTTTTTCCGTCTGCCCGACCGTCCGGAAGCAATCATTCGTGTTCCAGCAGCAGGGGATCCCCCCCCCCCTCAAGCAAGCTTCACGCTTCGCGAGGATACTCCGCTGTGCATATTTATACATACCGTGCCCGGATAACGGCGAGGAAAAACTTCATACACCGGCTTTTAATTCCGCCTCGATAGCAATCTTCATTACTACCCACCGGCTCCGCTTGCATTTCTCGACGAACTTCTGTCATTTCCCGCCTCGAGTTTACGGCGCGCGTGAATTGCCATCCCCGAAAATAATGCTCTTCCCGTGACTTTCCTACCAGGATAACGTTCACGGCTTTATTAAAATGGTACGCGACGCGTAAAGTAACCGTCCTGAAGGTCCCTTTACGGCTGCTTCAACGACGATGCAGCTGCGAAGGTAATGTGGCCACGCTTCGCGCTTTCACCGCTGCCAACTCAGCCTCTGTCCTCAAGACCTCGCATAAACTTCCAGTGTCAATGAGAGAATTAATAACAGACTTGTCGGAAGTAATGATTAAAGGTTATCATTTAGGAATTTCAGAATAATCAGCGTAAATGTAACATTATTATATAGTTATCTGAATTTACGTTTAGACTATCGGTTTACATACAGAAATCTGAAAGGTAGCGCACCAAAATTTTTACAGGAACAATATAATCCCTATCAAGTCATAAAGTAAAAAAGAAATTATTATACAATTATTTTTAGTAATTTCACTGCGCTGCTGCTATATCAATGTGATAATTGACTTTATCAAACATAAAATCAACAGAGTAACGAAGTATCCGTTATGTGGTATGTAACGTATTGCCCGATTACAAAAAAAAATTTTAATTAGAAAATAATTGAACATAAAAAGTCGAAGAGAACTAATACAAGAAAACCTAATAGAGAAACAATGGCAATGAACACTTGCAAAGCATGCCAATCTCGAAGACAGCAAAGGGCCACTTGGGTTATCAACCAACAGGACAAAGAAGGCAAGTTTCTGGAAAATAAATAGAGATAACAGTTCTAATGATCAGGAACACGTACCAAGGCCTATAACACTGATGTACATGATGGCGATGGTGATCTGTGCTTCACATTGTCGCTGTACTGTGAGTGAGCGTGAGCTCCCACTAAATACATTTGTAACTCCCAAGAATGGGCTTGTTGCCCACTTCTTTAAGCGTACCTAACGATATTAGACTGAATATTTCTGTCTTTCAACAGATATTAAAGCCAATTTGTTGGTCCAGTACAGTTATGATGTAGAGTTCATATTAGGGACTTTCATATATTAACGGTATGCCATTTCGTAAGTTGCATGGCCGAGATTGGAGCAGCATTTTCAGTTCTTTTAGGTTAAACTGTCTGTTGCAGTACGTTGTCCCGATAATATAAAATTGTTATTGGTTTAGTAAGTATATTTCTATTTCATTTGTTCCCCCTACTCACAACTCCATCCCTATAAGTTCGTGAATGATTATTCTCATATGTTTTATTCTGTGTGAATAAGTAAAAGTCACGTCTAGCTTTAGCTGATTTAACCTTTAATTAATGGTTCAAGTCGGCCAGGAGCACAGCACGATGAATACGCTTGCATTCCTACGGCCCACATATAGTCATAGGTTGTAATCACACCCGGCCTGAGTTCGGGCCACAGGCGTGACGTGAGGCGGAACACACGGGAAGTGGAAACCTTCTTCTGTCCTCTCGAAACTCGTATAACGCAGCTCGCCCTTACTTCTGCATTGTGAGCTCGACCTCTTGTCATCTCGCTCGCAGAGCGTAGAGCTAGCAAGAATTCTCCAAGATTCCTCTCATAAAGGGGGTTCAGCGAGGGAAGAGGCAATTTTCTCCATGGACGGGCGTGATATGATATTTCATCGTCCCCTTTCAAATCCGAAAAAAATCCATAGTAAGTAATAAGACACGCTTTCGTACCTTTTCCCAAAAAGTCATTTTTAATATCGCTCTTATTTTAATGCAAAACCGGTATTGTTTCGTTTTTCTTCAGGTCACCTTAAAAAAAACAATTCCATCAGTTTTGATGACGAGGAATGACAGGCGCTTGCTTCAAGCCACGGATGAGCAGACATGGCTTTTCACCAACGAAATTCTCAAGGATTTTTTTCCCAGTAAGATCTTATTGATTTGCAGTAAATACTCCTCACTTAAATAATGACGGACACTACTATGGTGTAAGGGATTATCTCTATGCAGTCCCGGTTTTTCTCTACTGCTCGCCCAACATTTTCTTCATCCCTATCTCATCTCACTTCATACATTCTTATAACAGTCAGTGAGCAACATTCATGTGTCTCGGATGTTCGGCATCCCTCTTCTCATCACGTTTTACATGTTCACACTTCCTCAGGCAGATATTTAGTTCCTTCTGTTACTGAGTGAGTGAAGAGATTTTGGGCGGCTCTTAACAGCGAGGTCTTNAGAGATTTTGGGCGGCTCTTAACAGCGAGGTCTTGAGAGCCGATGAGGGTGATTGAAATGGGTATGGAGCAGCGCCAGAACGAGAGGACGGGGTAAATGGAAGATCCCGAGAAAACCCGACGACCAGCGGCATAGTCCGGCACTATTTCCACATGCGGAAATCCGGGAGTGAACCGGCCGGGGATTGAACCCAAGCCTTGAGGGGATGTGAGCAGGCTAACCACTCAGCCACCGCGGCCCGTTTTGTTACTGAGGACAAGTGGAAAACAAGACAGCGTACCTGTCATTGGTGTTGTAAACATAAGCCATTAAACAATTGTAGTAGTTCTCTTGTAACAAACATTTGTAACTTTAAGAAAACATTGAAATGTGGCATATAAGTTGGCATTAACTTTAGAAAATCTTAAATATAAGATTGCATATGGTAATATTTTTTTCATTACCTTTTAGGAATAACAGGGTCAGAAATAACAGAAACTTTACTACGTTAAGTGTTTTGGGATGGCAAAGAATATTATATATTGTGCAATTTCCTTCGCATATATTTATTTGTGCCCATCTACTAGGTAGAACCTCGATNGGCAAAGAATATTATATATTGTGCAATTTCCTTCGCATATATTTATTTGTGCCCATCTACTAGGTAGAACCTCGATTAGAATAATTACCTCTTTAAAAATTTAAAACTTACTGAAACCAATTAAAACTTGTTGAAAAGTGGTAAAATGTTCTGGGGCCTAGGAATTTTCCTAATATGCCCGCCCTTGGTATTTTACACAATAAAATTGAGCTCTTGTGAAAAAAACACTTACTTGTTACATGCAGAACGAAGAAGGAAATGATTTTATCTTTTCAAATATAGCAATTAAAATTTTCTGAGAAATAAAAAGAATATTGAAGAAATTTCTCTCGATGAATTCACGTGTGCACAATTAAAATAATATATACTTTTAGTTATCCACAAAAGCACTTTTCTTATGACCCTTCGTAGGTTGGGCGTTGTTTAAAAATTGCAAATTTCTTTAGCACACCTTTGTTCTGTCTCGTCTCTTTTGAAGTCGTTTCCTTATGGGGAACGATAAATTAACATACTTAAAGTCAAGTTTTCTCCTTTAAACTTGTCTGCATGTTCTTTATTCACTTTGTAGATCGATGTGCCTTTTTCTGTTACATAAAAAATCTCTTTCTGGAACGAATCTCCACAAAAATTCCACATCTCTTCAATTCTTCACAGTGTGCCGATTATCGACGTTTATGCCAAGGGCTGTCTTAACTTTCAAAGATTTGACGTTTTATAGTATTAGGTTTTTTTGGGGCCGTGTTACACTATGTTGTGGGAAAATAGTCTTCCAGGGGACAGAATTACGCATCTTTTGTTTAAAAAGTGAAGTCTTATCTTCTTCAGAGATTTCATAACTTAAAATTTCCTTGTATTTTTTTATTGCAGAACACCCTTGCTTATAGTATTTTGCTGCCGGGGATAATTATTGGCACCTTTTGAGATGATGGTATTCTGGAATTTTACGTTCGTATAGAAAATTCGCATTTCATCTCTAGGGATTAATTTATTCGTTTTTGTGAGACTGCAAAATGCACGTGTGTGAAAATCACAATTTTAGAGGTCGTACGTGGCGGGTATTATTTTATACCTCAGGTATCGTAATGAAACGGAAAATGAAGATCTGAAAATATGACAAAGTGTTTATCACCATTTTCTGTAAACAAAAAGCTTTTCCCGATGAATTGTTTGTCATTATTTTTGCATGAAATTGAGATTTCCATAACGTACATTGTTTTGCGGTTCTTTCAACAAACGACATGATGGCCTAAACTCACTGCAGGTAAACCCCACACATTTCTCTGTGAATTCCCCTTACAATATTGTTCTCCTCTCAATGAAAGCTTATCACAGTACGACCCTCGCCACAGACGGCAATTTCTATTATAGCGGTGGTCGTAAAACACGCAAGTATGACAAAACTCAACATCTATCTGATAAAAATGTTGCCGCGTCGTCACGAAATGCAATAGTCTATTACTGATGCATGGTTTAAATTTACGCTGTTTTTAAAACACGCAGATATTTTACGGAAAAAAACACTTCAAATTTCCAGTTTTATATTGGCGTTCGCGTTTCACGAGCATTCATAGGATAACTACTGGCGCCGCCATATACGTATGTGATTGCAGTGATGACAAGTGGCAGTACGGGTAAGCTACACGTCATTTGTTCTTATTGGTATCCACGCTTTATGCTTGCTAAAAAAGCAAAACCGTTTCTTTCACTACAATAAATTAAAACCTATGTCGAAATCGGCACACTCGATCATTATTTCCCGAGATTTGAGCTCGTATCATACTGCTATTTGTACTGGTATCCTAAAGAAAAGTAACTGAGGTTTGGTGCCAGCGACTGACAACATAAATATTTTATTCACAGTGAACTAAAATTTAATTTACTTTTTAAGAATGCATAATAAGGTCAAGAAGTTTAAATGTGAGCTGCTTCAAATCATTGAAATTTTTCCGAACATCATGTGAAATACTATTATTCGTTTTCTCGTTCCGTCTGTTATGTATTATTTTGGTAAACATTTCTACAGCGTTTGACGTTTTTAGCACAGAATATCTGATGTAATGTAGAGAAATTTAGCACAACTTCTATAACTATAGGGTCACCGCTAAAAGACCCATGGAGGTCCGTTGCTATCGAAAACCTGCAAGTAAACTTCTTANTTCTATAACTATAGGGTCACCGCTAAAAGACCCATGGAGGTCCGTTGCTATCGAAAACCTGCAAGTAAACTTCTTAGCGCGCACAAAAAAATCAGACATGTGTTGTGTGTGTTTGTATAGACCTTACCGCTCCTGTACTCATAGAGCTTCAACATACACTGAAGAGCCAAAAAAAAACTGGTATACCTGCCTAGTATCGTGTAGGGCCCCCCGAGCGCGCAGAAGTGCCGCAAGACGACGTGGCATGGACTCGACTAATGTCTGAAGGTTNTATCGTGTAGGGCCCCCCGAGCGCGCAGAAGTGCCGCAAGACGACGTGGCATGGACTCGACTAATGTCTGAAGGTTTGCAGGATGCAACTCACACCATAAATACTGCAGGGCAGTTCACAAATCCAATCTGCAACAATTTGAGAAAGGGTTGCACGTCTGTCACGTTTAATGATTCTCGTCAGTCGTCGTTTGTCCCGTTCGTTCACGATCTTTTTCCGGCCGCAGCGATGTCGAAGATTTAATGTTTTACCGGATCCCCGATATTCATAGTACACTCGTGAAATGGTCGTAAGCGAACATCCAAATTGTATCGCTTCCTCGGAGATGCTATGTCCCATCTCTCGTGCGCCGACTATAACACAACGTTCAAACTCACTTAAACCTTGATAACCTGGTATTGTAGCATCAGCAACCGATCTAGCTGCCGACCGCGTCGCATTACTCTGATTGCTTCCATACCTCTGTTATTTTTATACGCACTACTATACCATTTTTTTTTTCGGCTCTTCAGTGTACAAAATATTTACAAGTGGGAAATGCCCTTTCGTTTCACTTTTTCACTTATGCAAACAACCATATCTCCCAACCAATATCTCCGAGCTGGTGGTGACCGAAGAGCATTCCACTGATAACGCCAGTCGGCAGATNAACCATATCTCCCAACCAATATCTCCGAGCTGGTGGTGACCGAAGAGCATTCCACTGATAACGCCAGTCGGCAGATGCAAACTGACTGCATTTTCAGTGATATGTATTTCGCATGACCTAAGTACCTGATTAGACTACGAGCTGTGTCGCTTCGACTCCGTAAGCAAACTTGTACAATTGGCACTACGAAAAAGTGAAAGACAACTGTGATGACACGTCAGCTATCCTATTTTCCATCGCAGCTTCCGAATATTGACGCGCGCAGTAGGCTGAGTACTACAACGGCTGCTTCGAAAAGAAAGCAATAATTTCAAGCACACACACAGAATTATATTGAATTATAAGTCAAAACGCTTTATGAGATGATCNGAAAAGAAAGCAATAATTTCAAGCACACACACAGAATTATATTGAATTATAAGTCAAAACGCTTTATGAGATGATCCCTTATGCATAATGGTGAAGTAAACAATACTAGTTACGACCTACAAAAACTGATAAGAGAGATAAGTGTTCTTGATAACCTCGATTTTCAAATAATTTTGTTTCGTTATATTAAACACTATTGAGATGAAACGAAAATTCCTGGCAAGTGTTTTATTGTGTAGAAAAAAAAAAATTTTATGTGACAATATAGTAGTTAATATTAATTCCCTTCATTACCAAAAAAAAGTGTCGTTATTATCGTACAAAACAAAGACCGTNACAATATAGTAGTTAATATTAATTCCCTTCATTACCAAAAAAAAGTGTCGTTATTATCGTACAAAACAAAGACCGTCTGGGCTGAAATTATGGTAGAAGTAATTTCCACTTTCAAATTAGCATTAAGTATTGAAATTGTGTATCACTTTCAGCCAAAAAGTTCTCGATATATGCTGCTGTTGTTTGCCTGCCACCTATGTAATATGTGGGGTTTTATATTCTTATCAAAGGGGCTACAAATTTTAGAATAATCCTGTGAGTAGATATAAAAAGTTCCTTCGGGCACACAGGATTTCAGGAGTAGGTTGTAGGAGTTTTCCGCCGTCTTGGATGACGTCATAGGCGCGGCCCGCAGCCTCGTTCATCTCGCCCCTCATCCCTCNCGCAGCCTCGTTCATCTCGCCCCTCATCCCTCCATCCTACGGCTGACCATTCCAGCTACCCGTAACCCTAGAAACTGTTGTGATAAAAAAATTAGTTTAATAAAAATAGTTTAATAAAAAATTATAAAGAATTTAATGTATTGGCTCGCCACTTTAGATTTTTATTGATTTTCCTTGGAAAAAAAACACCCATTTGCGAAGAAACCTCCACTGGCTCGATTACCACGACCCCTGTTAGAGTGTCGATCTCCAGTGTGTATATTTATTTACGAATTTAAAGATGTAATTGCCATATGCGGTAAGAATTTTAAAGAAATTTGAAAAAATCGAGGAAAATATAACATTAACTGCACACTCACCCCACCACTTACCAACATCCCCATCCTCACTCAATAATAAAAATCGCAAAAATCAAAACAAAATTCCAAAAAATCGAGGAACATATACCATTTACCTCAAACTCGCACCTCCTACACACCCCAACCACCCACCCAGCCATCCAGGCCATTGGCCTTACATTACAGAAATTATCCCTCCACCCATACCAATAAATGGCGTATGCCCATTGGCAGTTAGATAACGACTTTAACTCATATTTTGCCATTATCGGACACTACAGATGGCGCTAGGTGTATATTTTTTTAGCACCTACAGCCAGAGAGCTGCCATGTAGTCCATTCCCAAAACCTTTTTTTGCTGACGAGACACTCTTCCAAATGTGGAGTATAATCATTCTCCACTTTTTTTAAGGTCAATCTTTAAAAAATAAGTAAAACACGATATACTTTCTTTAAACTAATTTTATTCGGTGATGTACAACATGAGGATACACATACACACATTGAAAAGTTATCTTTTACACTTTGTTTTGTGTAATGCAAGGTACTGTTCCCCAGTGAGTACTGATTTATGTGGGTAATCGGTATAATGCTTAAAACACTGTTTGCAGATATGAACTTTATACCAATGCGAGATAATCTGTGAGTTAAGCCGTCTTGAAAAGTTTTTATGTAAAAACAATGCGAAATATGCGTAGTTCCGTCCTTCACCATTATAAGATCAATATGTTCAGGTTTCTCGTTCTTAGTCACACATGTTGGCGTCAATTTTCCCCTGGTATTCAGCAAGTACACATGCTTCTCATGTCGTCGTACATTGCTGCTACAAGCTAAAGTCTTTTCACAAAATCGGCACTTAAAACGTCGGAATGGTTCAGCAGAGTTGGTTGGCCACACAGTTGTTTCTGGAATAGATGTCGATGGTCCAGTTGGCGATGCGGTTGCCTCAGGTGAAGAACTATATGACACTTCTGCAGTCCCCAAGTCAAATATTCCCGAAGACCCTGGAAATTCCAGTAGACATATAGGGACCTCAGCCGTAGATGCAGATGACATGATTAAAGAGGAGGAAGCCGATGGCACTGCTTGTACCAAACGCGAAGAAGTCGATGGTGGCATTGGTACCACGCCCTTAGCAGTCGGAAATGGTGCTATTGTAGGCAGCCCACCCGATAAAATCGATGGCACTGCTGGTACCACACATAAAGAAGACGATGGCACTGCTGGTACCACACACTAAGAAGTCGATCGCACAGCTGGTAAAACACATGAAGAAGTCCATGGCATTGCCATATATCCTATTAGCTCTGGAATGTCCGAAGACATTGTGAATGCTGGACATTATGTAGACTGTAAAAGCTAGATGAGACGGATAGTACCTCTACACTTTTGTCGACGTACTCCTGATCATCCACAAGGAGCCATTATTTATACTGATAGTTTCCCCCCTCCCTATTCTTCACCACACAGCAACTCCACCCCCTTATCCATCTGACACACTGCCTGTTTCAACCTGAAGGCATGTGTACATTCCCAAGTCCATCTGTTCGAACCCCTGCAGTTTTCTCCCCACATCAGTTTTACCGAAATACATACATAGGTAATGTAGCATAAGAAGTATGTGGATTTTTTTAAGGTTCCTGTAATGAAAAAAGTATAGTCTAACGAGTTAGGTTAATAAAACAAGATTTAATTGGGTTTACACNTTTTAAGGTTCCTGTAATGAAAAAAGTATAGTCTAACGAGTTAGGTTAATAAAACAAGATTTAATTGGGTTTACACACGCATGGTGCACAAACACCATACCACAAACAAATCAGTCTATGTTCGTGTTTTTTTTTTATTATTATTCAGAACCATAGTTGGGGTGACTTCTTGTCTAGTCGTAGACATCAGATTAATGGTCCAAGGACGAGGCACAACATTTTCGCAGCATCTGTACATTCCTCAAAGCGCATGTCCAGTCCAGTTCTCACCTGTCTGAGGCATACTGCTGCTGGTCGTCATAATGTTTCATTAGCTTGTACAGCGAAGGACAGCAAACTCGAACTGCATGTCGATGATTTCAGCATCACTTTTGCACAAGTCGCTCAGCCATTTTTTCTTCTTGGACTCCGCCATTTAAACCGGTCCTTGCGGATACTGCATCAGCAACTCGTTCAGCACATTTCCCACTTGGTAATACAGAATCTTGCCATTGTCTCACTCCAGTCCGTGGTGGTACTTGGTCAGTCAGACGTTAACCTTCTTGCTTTTCTTGTCCAAAAGTTTCCATGTATAACGGAGTCAGAAGGAGCGTGTGCCTGTTTTGCCATCTTCGTCATAGCACACTGCAATCTCCTTGAGCACATAACCACTCTGCTATCCTTGCAGATTGCAGTACATCATGCTGCTGTTTATACTCGAAGCCGACTATACAGATACCTCTTAAGGCCCATCATATTTATACTCTCTGCGGCACTCACAAAAGCACCTTGATAACATTGTCTCGACTATTGTATGATGCGAGTCGGTCGTGAAGTATAAACAGAAAGCATGTGTGTGTAGAGGTATACTTCACTATGTTGTGAATTCGATCCTGCAGTCGATCACATTCGAACTGATATGCTCGTCCTGTTTACTCACATCGAACACCATCAGTGGGGTCAAGCTCTTGAATGTATCTGGACTCAGTATCTGGGATTGGGTGCACCCATAATATGCATTTTGCGATTGAGCGAAACATTTATATGCCAGAAGGTACTGTCCATTTTCAAAGTTCATGTTTATGCCCACATACGAATAGCTTCCGCTATTCAAATATAATTTCTCATNAGGTACTGTCCATTTTCAAAGTTCATGTTTATGCCCACATACGAATAGCTTCCGCTATTCAAATATAATTTCTCATTTTCTACTTTACGTGTATCGAAATGCGAATGGCTCACTCTCACATTGTGCTGTCTTCTGTTCTGCGGCATATTGGTGGCCCGTTTGATGTGATGCTATATTTTATTGCTTCTGGTCACCATAAATTTTATTCCCGCCTTCTCAAATGCAATTTTAGTGTGATTTCTTTGTTTCGAAGGTTCACTAACTCTCCGCACTGGTCGACGATCTTCANCTTCTCAAATGCAATTTTAGTGTGATTTCTTTGTTTCGAAGGTTCACTAACTCTCCGCACTGGTCGACGATCTTCACTACCACATTGTGTGCTCTCTTCGCGATGACCGGAACGTCATTGGAAAGTCTTACCGACTTTGAGGTGCCACGACAACTTTACAATCTGGAGATACCATCGGCGAAAATTCGTGCACCGTAGAGCTTCGCCTAAAGTAGTGATATGAACCGCTCGCCATATTGCAGATTATTCGTATCATATTAACAACCAAGATGTTTACGGGTTGCGACGATCCGTGGAATTTTTCCAGCTTGGTATATGCGTGGCTTGAACCCCATCATCATTCCAATGGAATCCAGTTTCTTAAAGTCGGTTTAATCGCTGTATCTGATGAAACTCTTCATAATATTGTAATTTACACATATTTGGAATTCTGTGTCAGGAGACAGCAAATCNCGCTGTATCTGATGAAACTCTTCATAATATTGTAATTTACACATATTTGGAATTCTGTGTCAGGAGACAGCAAATCTTCAATGCACCTTGAAATATCATATAATTCGTAAGAGACAACATGTTATGTTAGATATGGGAGACATTACTGTTTCCATGAGATACATTTTGCAGTTTTTTTCATCGATGTTCGGCATCGCACTGTAGGTTTGAAACACTACCAAACCTATGCATCATTCCCCCTCCAGGTCGAGTGGAGGAAAGTGTACAGCACGCAGCTCAGAACTATGATGCATCAAGGTAAGCATTATCGATATAACTGATGGTTGATTGTCCACATATAGCAATTTTATTAAATTATTTGTACGAACGAACAAGGAAGCGGAGACACAAGTATCCACTTCCACATGGTCAGCAACTGCTCCATTTCATAGTTGTAAGTCAGTTTGCAATTTTGCAGGTACAGTTGCAGCTCTAGTGGAGGACGCAAATTACCAAAACTGCCATAGTACTCTTCACATTTACCATGTTTGATATAAGTTACCCAGTGAGTACTGGGCCTGGCTAACGTGTCCAGATTTATTACAGCACATTTGTTACATTTGTGTTTAGGGGGCAAAGCATATTGCATGAACACTCCACAAAAATGAAGTATCTCCAATTTACATGCAATCGGTCCCAAATCTATGTTCGTGAGCGGCCATTTTGGTAGATAATTCATTATCACATCTTCCTGCTGTGTTTCTTTCGCACTGCCTGCTCCTCCCACTGGATATCACCTTAGGTAGAGGCTTTGGCCATTTTATACCCATGGCGATTGCTTCCATACTTTCATTGTGCCTTTGGGCTTCCGTCTACTGCTCCCATTCATTCGATGCTGTGTTAATGGTTCGGACGATACCACTCGTGGCTCCGATTAGACAAACAAGGGCACCGACTGCAGGCAGAAATAATGGCAAATATCAATCAGTATATGTTTTCTTGGTCTTGCATGCTTTCCTTCTCTTTTTCACCCCTTTTTGTTTCATTCACACCTTCCGCTTGCTCTTTGCGCCCTTACCCATCTTCACTTTGGCCTTCATCATGTTGTAAAAGGCCTACAATCCTATTTTTTCACCGAGCCAGGTATCTGACGATTTTCTTATCTCGTCGGCCTTATGTGCGAGTATCTTGTCTGCCTTGTACCGAGCTTGTAGGTCCTCGTTCAGGGAGTAAGCTATGTCGTTTTGCCTGCATGCTTTTTCTACTGTGTTGAAACCCCCATCATAGCATGCCAGCCTCTTAGCAATCTTCATTCCCGGCACGCTGAACTTTTATCGAGGAATGTGCAGATCGAATGGTAGAATGTTGATCAGCATATCGACAATCCTGATATGGTCTTACCTCATCCAGATATCATGGTGAACTGAGCGATAAAAATATAAAAACACTCCTTTTATACATTTTTGTTTCAGTATCATTCTAGACTTGGAACAGTACAGATATAAAGTACTAATGAAGCAACTTCTTTGTCTTTTCTGCAGTAAAGCATTATAAGTTTTGCGCAGTGTGCATCGACATGAAGCTACTACATGCAGAATTACACCATCAAAAATGGCATTTCAGTGCAAAATTTGTTAACATCAGTTTACCTGGAGAGATATTTTAAAGAGATATCATAAAACTTGTAGCACTGGTTCTCTGCTACTGCATTCAGAACCGCACGCACAACAATTAGCATCGCATGCCACACAGTTAGCACCACACTCACTACAATCAGCACTGCATGCACTGTAGTTAGCACCACATGCACCACAGTTAGCACCACACACACTACAATGAGTACCGCATGAACTACATGCTCCAAAATCTCTCCACATGCTTCACAAATGCTCCACCTGCTCTGCAAGATAGTAGTAGTAACATACATATTATCAAGCAAGATGTAACTCTACCCGTGCCCATAACTACTTAAGATGAAGTTATCCCCCTCGAATCATGGCATAGAAGCCTATTTCCGATTACAATAAAGTGCATCAGCACAGGACCATCGAATTGTGGGAAAATATGTGTCCTTATCAGCCTACTGGAAGAAGATATTCGTCTTAGAATCGAGAGTGTGTACCTGTATACCAAATCGCTCTAGTAACCGTAATACCAGCATCCAGAACGAGTACTGTAAGCAGTAGATGGTGTGAAATTTTTCCCTTGCAGCTATAACGAGGCTGTCGTGCCACCGAGCGAAACACTGACCCACCCAGTGTTTATTTTAGATTATGTGGCATATGAGAAACGGACTTGCATCCAGGAATACTTTAGCATGTGACTGTATGCGAATGTGAATGCGTGTACCTCGGCCAGACGCATATACGATATGAATTTGTGACATGTGTATGACGACCACATCAATACAGACATGACATCGAATTTCATGAGCCTGTCTTATTTGTCCTGGAAAGACAAGTAATTATTTTTGGTGATCATAAAAGACTGGCCTCTATATAATGGCAGGTACTTATATGGATTCGATAAGTTCATCGTCGACCGTTGAGAATGAGCCACATCATATCGAAATTCGGGCAGAGTAACCACAAGCTCTGGCTTGACAAAGACGAAGATGGAGGCTGTTTTGTCCCAAGAAATTATAGAACTTGCGATGCTGGTAGAAGAATTATTCGAAATGTTGGCAAACCCGAATGAACCGACGATATTGCTACTTAACATTTCGTTCTCGAAGCTGGGAATGGCTTTATTTCGGAATTATACAATGTGTTGGCTGATCAGAGCAAATTCTTTCGCACTTATTTGGCCTATCTCGCGGCCAAGATGAATCGTGCGAAGAGCAAAATCGTTCGCGATTTGAAGGTAATGGACGAGAATGTAACGATGTTCAAAGGTAAATTACTGACATACTGAATGTGGCATCGGCACAAAATGATGAGAATCTAAAAGTTCTAAATGATTCCGTTAAGCATACATTCGCTAGCTCGGTTTCCCGACTCGCCACGAAAACTGATATTCAAAACCATTGCAAGGACATATTGGATATCTGTAGTGAAGGCCTGGAAAGGATCGATAATCGTTTGATGGAGACTCAGACTAAACCTATAAACGAGAGAAACAGCGATAATTTGTATTCAGTACGATGTCGGACATTGCTAGCGAACTGTATTGAGTGATACAGTTGGGTCGCCCGAAGAATTTTCTCGCCAAGAGAGCTAGAATTTCCCGCGACCTTGTATATGAAGAAATATTTAAGCACATTACTAGTCGTATCGATGTACTCAGGGAGAGAGATGGAGAGCCCATAGTCGTGAAGACTGAAGTCGATGTTACCACTGAGCATATTAATAAAAGGAAACATGAAGACGTACAAACTAATCGGGATGAAGGTTCGGATATTCATTTGGCACACAAGAAAAAAGGTACAGAAGAAAGCCCTGAAATCTAATGCTCTGGCTTGGCTCGACGATACTTACGATCGTGCACATCTCGTAATAATGATATGACATATGGTGTATACAGACAAATGATAAATGGTTCCTCGATGCTAATGAAATAGAGTTTATACCAGCTGGGATAATCCAGGTAGGAGATTACAAGACACGTGGGACACACAGGAGTTGCAAGGTCATTTTATATGAGGGATGAACGAACTGTTTCAAGCCGAATTCGTTGAGATGTTACTGTGTGCTTGGGTCAACAAGGGCTGCAAATAGATGTTGACAGTGATCGTTGCCTAAAGCAAATTCGCCTGGACCAGACCATTCAAGTCGAAGAATGCAGGTAATATCACCAAAGCCATGGTAAATATGTTACGCAAAGGATGCATCCTGACTAATTTGCAAACAGACCAGGGCTAGGAATTCTACAATGCAAAGTTCAAGGCTCTGATAAAGAAACATATCATAAATCATTATTCCTCGTACAGCAATCTCAAATCATTTATCGTCAAGAGGTTCAACAGGACTCTGAAGAGCAATATGTGGAAGCATTTCGCGGCGAATGAAAGCTACAAGTGGTTTTAGCTACTGCCGAAACTCGGCCGCTAGTGTAATTCTACCATTCATTCTACCACTTGCATGAAGCCTGAATATATCAAGGACGACTCCCTGGTTCAGACCATGTCCGCCGTTCCGAAGATCGGCGACCTGGTGCGCATCTCCAAACAGAAAGGTATCTTCGAGAAAGGGTTCACATCGTCTTGGAGCCCCGAACTGTTTCGTGTGCGTTGTATACGCAACTACGCTCCGAGGACCTACAATCTCGAAGATCTGAACAACGTATCCATCCATGGCGGTTTCTACACCGAGGATATCCAGCTGATGAAGTTTCCAGATGTGTATTTGGTGAAAAAGGTGCTGAAACGATGTAACGGAAGTGTTTACGTCAAGTGTTGGGGTTTCTCTGCATGCTAGAATTCCTGGGTTACTGAAGCGGGTATCGAGAGGTGCACTCGCCATGGAAGAGGTCGATGTATATATCAAGACTTTTATTCAAGGGCTTATGTGCTTTCTCATGTCATTTTATTTAATTTTCATTACTTTGAGTTGTGTTTTATTTATTTTTATAAGGTCCACCTTAAATATTAAAAGTATTATCAATAAAAACTTTATGTTTGGTGTCGCCAAAGAAAGTTGTGGGTAAAGTACAGTAATGGAAGAAATGTTACACTTACTAAACAAAATGTGAATGCGAAATATTCAGTTAATGAAATGAAGACCTCCGAGAAAACCGTTCCAGCACAGACAAAAATCCACGATGAACTACTGCCAGGAATCAAGCCCCTGCACGCTTTGGAGGGGAGTTAAGTAGAAGCTGCGAAGGGCTACCGTACGAGACTGATCAAATGTATCATTCACAATAAAATGTCTATGTGGTATGGTGAATGCCACCATGGAGAAATAGCGATTAATGAAATTTTTTTTAAATTATGTACTCAGCTTTCGTCAAAATAAATTTTTACCGTACCCTGCTCATGTAATATGCAGACCTTGTTAGCACACGGACTACAGTAGGTACTGGATTCCTGAAACATAATTTTGAGAGCAGTGCATCCCCTGCATTATGTTACGGTCATGGGGTAGAAATATTTTTACAAACTCTTCTGTTGCCTACGAAAATTAAATTGTTTCAAAATGACTTCATTTATTTTTATTAACCAATTACTTAATTTATATGGGACTTGTGTTACGGGATAGACCTGCGGAAATGAAATAAGTATAAAGTAACATATTTTGAAGTTATACTTCTTTTGGCGCATTGAGGGTAAAAGTTTAGTATGCAACGAAAGTTGCGCACCTACAGTGTAACGAAATTCGACAGTGAATGTGGTGGGGGTATGACCTAACGCGCATGCATGTATCGTCTAACTATATACAAACGCAAGGTACACAACATAGCACGTGGTTATATTTAAAACTGACAGAAAATCAGTTTATGTAATAAGCAAATTGAAAAACATTTCATTGAAATTAGTCATTCATTGTGAATATATATATATATATAT
>NQII01008361.1:0-49401 GCA_002778355.1 Clitarchus hookeri
AATGTGTGTCGAGTCACAGGCGTTTAATAATTGTGTTAACATAAAATTGCCTTAGTTTTGGTTAAATTGAAATTTCATTTATATTTCATCCATCAATTATAGTATTTCATTTATAATTAATGTGAATAGAAACAGTGAGAAGACAGGTGTGTTGGTAGTTCCAAGTAAGAAATAGTTCTTATGCAAACTGTTATTGCGCTGAGTGCGCACGAATGCGGTGCGTTGTCCCTCTGGTGTAATTGTCTTGAACTTGGTTAAAGCTTTGTTTGCACGAGACGTTAGAATATTCTTGAAGTAGAAATTTTGCAGGCCTTTAGAAAAATTATGAAGTAACCATGAATGGACTATATAAGTTGTTCACGGTTTTTAAAATCAACCTTTGAAAAAAGTCGCTGTCCCTACCTGCATGTATTTTAACGGGCACACTCATTGGCATGCACCCTGTAAAGTTGGTAAAAAAATGAGGGAAAGTAGTTACATGTTTAAGCATTAAATTCAAAATGGTAGGTAAACATTTGTGAATGCTGGAATTATTTATTTTTCTTGCCGTTTGTAAGTGCATATAAGTGTAAGAATGAGCCAATTTGTAAACTATTTACTTTTATAATAATTTCACAGTTTCACATTACCGACGCATGAATAAGGTGGTCAGGCCCATGACAATGTTGATTTTACATGTGGCGGAAGAATACACAATGATCTTAAGCAGGGCTTTCAAAAGTGCTCAGTTTACTGTGAGCAGCATATACGTGGACATTAGCGTTGTCTTGAGCGGAGTCCCAGAGAGGAAAAATCAGACATTGACAAGGCATACTTGTTTGGTCTAAAATGATTTTAGGCCAAGTGAGTTTCAAGCCAAGTTACTTTTAGGACAAGTGATGCGCTCCGAACTGGGGTTAGAAATTTCACGACTGTGCCATGGTCTTTTTCCGTTTACTATTTTTTTTGTTATCGCTTTTATTTTGCAGATGTGTTACCCTTGCATTTTCCGGTTGAGAGCAATACGTAATTTACATCTCGGGTTGAAACGTTGCAAAAAATAAAAAATTCTGGCAGGCTTGTACCGGTCCGACGAGTCGAAAGAGATGGAGAGAGAGATATAAAGAGAAATAGAGGTAGACAGAGATCTCAACAGCTGCTGCCCTTGGTCGAAAAAACAGTCTTGCAGCTGTTTTTATTCTTGTCGATTAATCCTGGCGACAGCTTGAGCGTACCATGGTAAAACTGCTGGACGTTTTTTTTACTCTTGTGTTTTTTACTACAACGGGTACGGTATACTTGAACGGAGTGACATTTACTCGGAATTGCCACTCTATCAGCGACCACCTCAGTTCCAACTGACAAATGAGTCTGTGACATTTGCGCGGACAGGATATATGAGCAACGATAATATTTGTGGCCTAGTTACTAGCACATGCGGAGTGTAGACAAAAAATTGTCATTTACTCATTTCATGATTCTATTAACCGATATGCTGTCGTTTCTGGGGAACAGACGTGGTGTTGGAAAAGTTAGTTTAGTTTAGATTACCTAACATCCGTCTAAACCCCTTCCCAACACAACCTACAGCCTCCGCGCAAGGGCTATTGACGTAGCGTCTACATCCTGATCTGAAACTACCAAAGAGGTTCGCCACTCCGCGAAAATATAATGAAGTTTGCTTTCCGACGCGGAACCATCAAAACTTTTTTTCCGTAATTTCCTTGTGCGCTATTTTTATTTGGTTGCGTTTTTTTACAGCCAAAGGAGTTACATATTTATTATCCTAAAATCCAAACAGCCGTATTCAATAGTTACAATTCCCAGGAACACTTACTTTGAACTTTGAAAACGTACGTCTAAGCGATTGCGTTTGTGAAATTTTCGAGAATGTAAAACATACGTGAGTTCTTGGGTAGGTTGTGTGTGTGTGTTATATTAAAGCAAATAGGGGTTTAACGCTCATTTGCCGTTAAATTGAGTACCGCGGGACCATAGCTGAATTTTTAACGCAGGATTTCCGCACGAATTTACTATTGAAGATGAAAAAGACCTGCATAAGTAACGCTAGATTATAGTTATTAGGATAAACGAGTATTAACTTCCTCTCATTTAATTACAGTATGTTTTTCGTAGAAAGCTTTAGATAATCAGTAGAATATTTCAAATTTCAGACGCGAAGCAATTTAAAAGCACATTTTTTATAAGAATTTTGGTTTTTATATCTGAAGCAAGTGTCCTGTAGACTATCTGACAAAACTTTCTTGAGATCTTAAAAACATTTTACTTATTGATGCCTTTTTTATAACTGAAATAATTGGAAGGCTGATTAATCACTTAGCTAAACCTAAATTTAACTCAAAACAAGGCCCAAGTACCCATGCATTTCCTGATATTCGAACCCAAAACCCATCGTGCCATAAGCCAGTATCCTATCCAACCACACCATGGATGTCAGCTATGACGGGTAATCGACAACGATAAAAAAAAAAGACTCCGTGCATTGAGGATTCCATTAAATTTATTGTTGAACTAACAGAATGAGATAAGTAACAAAATTGAGCTTTTGTTCTACACAAATTTGACCAACCATTTCCTCAGGACAACACATTCTATCATCAAATTATTTCTTTTTAAAAATTTCCACTTTAAACGGCACAGACATGACAATTTCCTGGATTAAAAATATCCTTCCGAGTGAATAATAGCAATACGAATACATTTTTCCCATTTATTGTACGGATTGACCAGAAACCCACTGTGAAACCGGCGAGGCTCTTACCTAGGAGATTTCAGGATCGAGCCAGGCCCACTGTCACGCGACTTGATCAGCGCGTCGAAGTGAGAAGAATTCGCCTACTGGCGTAGACAACGAACAAGAAGGGTTCAGACGGATGCTTGCCACGGCAGCAAATATCTGACACAACTCGAAGTCAGCAGTCGGCCAAACAACCCAGTGAACAGGCGATCCAAAAGCGCGCGCTTCCGAAATTACCTGCAGAAGACGAACCGAAAAAAAGACCTTCCAGACGAGAACGTGCCGAAGAATTTCCGGTGTTTCCTTCGATCTCGGCATGTTAGAAAACAACGAACAAATGTAGTGGAGTGGAGAGATTTGGGCCACCCTTAATATCGAGGTTTTGAGAGCTGACGAGGGTGAGTATGAAGCAGCGCCGGAATGCACGGGCGGAGTAAACGGGGAGCTCCCCGATAAAAACCCGCCGACCAGCGGCATCGCGCGGCACGATTCCCACTCGCGGAAATCCGGGAGCGACCTCGCCAGGAATCGAACCCTGTTCGCCTGGATGGGAGGTGAGCAGTCTGACCACTAAACCACCGCGGCCCCACTGGGAAACAAAAGTGCAGCGGCTACGTCGGCCTGTCAAGATCATAAGTGAATGAATGCCATCAGTGCTAGAGAAGTTGCTACTCCGTGCCGTCGGCTGGTATTATAAGTTGCAGCATTGCTCCAGGAACATTTGTACATACAAAACTTGTCATATTGGTTCTCGAATGATGCGCATACAGAACAAGTGCGTGTTACTTGCTGCTACGAAGAGTTTAAACTGAATGACACTCGTGGTGTATCAATAGTTAACGAGCCTCCATAGTTGTCACAGGGGTCACTTTGTAAGAAGTTGTGTCTGTTCTCAATTTAAAAACAAACTATTGAATGTAAATTTTTTTTTCAGGACAAAAATAAAAGTCGATTTTTTGTTGCTTATTTATCAGTTTGGTTGGTGAAACACAAATGTGGTCGTTGAAAGGTGTGAAAGCAAAAATCGGTATAAGTAACCCTTCATTTACGATATTTATTATTCTGCAAAACAGCGTTTTAAACTAGAGAGACATAGCTGTATCTTTTATGAACATGTTGATGAACTAAAACCCTTTAGTAATGGTATTTTCCATCGTAGTCGACATGCTTCATTACAGCCCGACGTGATCTTCAGGTGTTCAAGATTTTTATTAGGGAGGCGCCGTAACAAGGTTTCGGGTGACGCAAGACGCTCGAAAGAGTCAACAAACCGACGTCCTTGAACGAGAATGTCACACCAAGTGGAGCAGCACTGCTTCTTTTTCCCTCTTCGCACTCATAAGCAATCAAAGCGGCTATTACGGCCACAAATTCTCCGGCGATTATGTCAAGAATCGACGTCAACCTTTCGGAATGGTATCGATGTGGCTATGGCACAGGGATATTATGAATTCCTGCCTCAGAACCGATTACGTTACGCTAACCTGTTAAGTTGGCGTGCAAGAAGGTGTCGGCCAGCCAGTTAATACCTTCTCGCAGTTCAAGGCCGTCAAAACAAATCAACAAAACATTACGAATAGCACATAAAGGACCCGACGGATTTCAGTAATCTAACTAACAGGTTTGGAAACTGTAAATGCGAATTGGAAAATTATTATTTTCAATTACCTAATATAATTTGCGAAGTAAAGTCTATTCATGGTTACTGCCAACCTTTTCTGAAGCCCTGCTGAAGTTCTACTTTCGTGGTACTGTATACGTATCCTTCCGCCCGGTGTAAATGAAACGTTTACAAATATGAAAGAAAACGCGAAAGCTAAACAAACGCACTGTGTATGCGCGCCGAGACAGTTAAAAATAAGACAATGGTTCACACAACAATGAAAGGTTTTTCAAATATTGCATTCCTGGCAACGTAAATATGACAAGAACAAACGTTTACTTTGGAAATTAGATTTAAGACAATCAATTTAATATTTTACGTAAAAACTATTTCTTACTGGCCATTAACAACATATATCTTTTCTGTCTCTATATTTAATTCATTTCGACTAACATAAATAATATAACTCACTGATAAAACAATAAAACATAAGTAAAGCTTTTAACAACACGAAGTTATGTTTATATTTACGGACGCATACAACTATTGCGACACATGATTCTTTTAGGAAACAAATATCCAAGGTTTCATTCCGGAACTGTCGCGATACCGTGGATAGACTAAAGTTGGTCCGAGGTTAGTTAAACACTTTTTTAAGCTGTGCTTAGATTATTTATGTCCATTGTGTATACTTCTGCCGCCATATGAAAAGTAACATAATTATATATATATATATAAATAATCTACAGTTATTATCCTTACAATAGCAAATGTAACTTAACAATGTCAGTTATGTGTGTCATTCGTTAACATCTCAGTGTTCGGAATGCATGCAGTTAGCATACAGCACACATACGCATCGACCACCCGCTCGCGTGTTCCTGTTGAGTCTATATCCTACTTTTTCTTGTTCTTGTATTACGTTCTCCATACTTGTGCAAGTCCAGCGAAACGAACAGGCAACATTTTTTTTTAAATATTTTTTTTTAAGTATTATTATTGCCTTTTGTTTTAGATGTTAATAAATTATTTTATCATTTTATTCAATTCTTACACTTAAATAATTTATTTAATTATGTAATATTAGCTAAGAGCAGCATTGTAATGTCAAGTGTTTTCCAGCAATATATATTAGTTGGTCGACATATTAGTCCTAAGTACAGATACAGCTAGTGAGAGTATATGTAGTGAGTTGAGAGCTCCGGAACCTAAAATACCGAAACTGCACCACTAGCTATTGACCTGAAAACAAGAACTTAACGTTTCGGTCAACGAAACACAGTGCATTGCTTAAAGAAAAAATAATTATTTTAATTATCACTCCAATTGTTGTTGTTTCGTATACAAATTAAAAAGGATAAGTTTTTAACTGCTACTTATTCAACAAATACACTTTAAACGAGGCGCTAATGTATGAAACTACGTTTCACAATACCTGCTAGAATTACTTTTAAATACTTCAGACATTTGTTTACGTTGAAAAGGATCCTCTTGTGCTGATTGGTTAATGACATCTTGGTAGTGTCTAAATAATAAACCGTTTTCCGTATTTATCTGTTAAATGAGAACCTATTCTTTTATCAGAAAGTTTAAGCATGACAATCGAGGCTATAATGAAATTTCTTATCCTTGCTTGGAACACTGTTGCACTAGAGTTTCCACACGGGAAAAGTTTTCGTACTCGGCTGGTAATTAAAACGGGATCGCAGAATCTTCATTCTGACGTCACAACGTTCAGCCGAATGGCCTGCTGCTGACGACTTTAGACTACTCGCCTCCCACCCAGGCGAACCGGGTTCGCTCCCGGATTTTCGAATGTGAAAATCGTGCCGGCCGGACGATGCCACTGATCGGCGGGTTTCCTCGGGCATCCCCCCGTTTCTCCCGCCCTTGCATTCCGGCGCTGCTCCATACTCACATCCCTTCACCCTCGTCGGCTCTCAAGATCTCGATGTTACGAGCCACCCAAATCTCTCCACTCCACTTCATCTCTGTATTGAGAAGAATTCCTTAAAATGCGATGCCCTTAGGAAAGTTATATGGCAAAAAACAATAGTAATTTTATATCCGTGCAAAATGCTATAAATATGACAAGCGATATAACATCAAGGGAAAAAGAAGGAATCCATACTCTGTTTATACACAATGATATACTGTACCAAAAATTACAATTTTACTGTTGTAGAACAACCTGGTAATAAGAATTTCCTCTCCTTTTTTTAAAATGTTATTTATATTTAAGTTATAATTTGCACTGACTTTCTGAAGAAATTACATGGAGACTAAATTTTACTTTAAAACATCGAATACAGGATAAAAAATTTTGGTATATTTTTGATAAGTTATATCGTTGTCACTAATATTTTTATATAACTTATGTTAAACACATATCAATATGAACTTAAATAAAAACTTTATTCTGCTTCCCTTGTTTAATTTTTTTGTGCATAATTCCATTTAATTTACATATTACGAAAATTGTAACATTGTGATGCCGAAAATGTGGTTATGCTAATACAAGACACTCCATATTTTATTTGCTGAAAATAGTATCACGTGTAGTTTCTGACAAGTTAAACGACATTTGCTACAAAAATGAAACAAAGATCCTTAAAGCAGGCCTACAAGCGACACGCAGGTAATCCTCGCAGCGCGCACTCGACCCCCCTAAATTACTCTCGCGTTCAGGAGCGATCAAACAGAGTGGGTAAGAATTATGGAGACGTGTTTTGGAAAGTTTCCAGTCGTATATCGTCCGCGGGCAGGTAATGTTTGCCGGAGACACGAGGGGACGTGCTAAATATGCCATTCCAGCGGTGAGCGTAGCAACCGTATCAAAGGGGCGCGAAACTTTAATTCCATTCCGGTGTAAGCACTTCAATAATTATTAGGGGACTCCGCCTTTTCAAGCCGTGTGACGAGAACACATAAAGCAGTCCTTCGCGTTCGTGTATCGTACGCATAAATTTCGTCCTTACGGAAATAGTACTTACTTTGAGAGTGCCTCTGAAAAAGAGTTACGACTTGTTCACGGATAACGGCACGTTCCTGGAATACAACCTTTGAAAACTAAACTGGCCCTAACTGCAACGTATTGTCTGTCTCATATAAGTTGGCGAGATTATGGCAGTCAGTGTGGCAAATTGAGGTATACGAAACAAACAAAGTGCCATTCACAAAATCCTGTACCAGCTGATGCACGTACGAACAAAAGTTAATATGACGTTGGCTATTCTGAGTGCACTGCCGACGCACATCAGACAAGCAGAAAATGTGCGATAAGAAAGAGTTCCTAGATTAATTAATATATTTTATTTTACGCAGTCATAAAACAGTATTGTTACAAACTGAATTTCGTGATAAAGTAGTAATGTATAGGTGTTCAAAATTAAATTCACAATAAAACGATCGGTATTCAAATGAAACGCAATTTCAAAAACCTTTTTCACGTCGTATCCCTACTCTCCATCCATGCATTTCACATGTGCTTGATATTAATTCCAAAATAATACAGAAATATTGCATAATATTGTTTAATTATTTTTTAAAATAATTTGACGAAATATATTTCAAATTCGTGTCGTTCCGAGCCAGTAATAGAAGAAAAGTCAGCTTTTTAAAAGACGGGATCAATAGGCAGGCCAACGTGCTGCTACCTGGTGAGTAACACAAACGGTTCACACCTCGCTCTGCCATGCCATGCGCGCCATCTGTCCGCTCTTTCCCAAAGCATAACCAGCATAAAAATAATAGCTTCCGTGTGTAATATATAACAAATTTACGAACAGATACCAATAGTTTTATTTTTTCATGAGATCTGTATAATTTTTAAAGTAACATAATTTTCGTGTACAGCGATTTAGANGTAACACAAACGGTTCACACCTCGCTCTGCCATGCCATGCGCGCCATCTGTCCGCTCTTTCCCAAAGCATAACCAGAATAAAAATAATAGCTTCCGTGTGTAATATATAACAAATTTACGAACAGATACCAATAGTTTTATTTTTTCATGAGATCTGTATAATTTTTAAAGTAACATAATTTTCGTGTACAGCGATTTACAGTAATAGTAATTTCTATTCGGCTGGTAATCGTTTGTCTACGTAAATTATACACCATATTGTTCTCCCGAAAACCCATTTCCTTGTTTCCGTGTAGTAACTACATTGCATTAATAAAACTAAGAAAGTAGGACGCGTGTGAATAGTTTTTAAGCAATTCTTATGTTATTCCAAGTCACATATTTCCAGCTCGAATTGTTTAGTATCAGTAATATCCAGAATTACTGCTTTGCAATCAATAGTCATTGGTGAGTTGTTGGCGAATAAAAGTGAGTTTTCAGTCAAGTTTCCCGAATTCCTTTTATTCCAGTTATATTTGTTATCACGTCCGAAGTGTGATAATAGCTACAACTACTGTCTCGTAAATGTTAACCCAAATTCGCTGTCTCGGACAAATTAAAAAAGAGTTAGCAAATATTAAATTTTTTGCAATGTTTTATATTTTTACTTGTATAACCTACCAATTTGTTTTAGACAGATGCAAGTCTATAAATACCTTAAAATTTGTTTAGCAACACAGTACTATTGCAAGTGGATAAGCTGACAGCGTGTTGATAAAACATACAGCCTCTACTTGACGCACAAGCTGATGGCGAAAGGATACATAAACGAAAAGTAAACATTTTGTGCTACTTTCGTCGAACTGTCGAAATCTTGCCAAGTTACACCAGACAGAGAGTAACAAGGTCTGGCATATTCGTGGCCATTATTAACAGTAAGGAAACGTAGTTTCGCGTCCTCAATTCTTGTTATAAATGTAATGTTCAACCTGGTGACCGGAGTAATTAGTTTCTTATACATTAAGTAACAATTTGCGCAACTGCATCAACAACTCCACAGTGTCAAATGACTGACTAATCTATTTTGATGCTTAGCAAAACAGTAGAATAAGGGCAGCTAAAATAAACTAAGCACGGTTTTCTAAAGTACCTATACAACTACCCGCGAACCGGAAAAAATACACTAAAATTATCGGTAATGGAGACTGCATTTTCAGCTTAACTTTCTTACCAACGTATTTGCATACATAAACATTTTTACATAAAAGTCTCATTTAAGGATTTTAAGTACTCTCGTAAAAATCACGTGTGGGAGAGCAAATGATTTAAGAGAGCACGGAGCGTAATTTATCAAGGCTAGCATGTTTGCCAACAGAAAAAAAAATTTAGTTAGAGATAGCCTTGAAAAATATTAACATACATGTTCCTGCCAGAATAGCTCTTTTTATCCTACACATACGTTCAGCGTGTCTTACCGCAAAGAACTGACAACTTCAGAGTAAGCTCTACATAAATACGTCGCTCTACAGAAATAATTGCACATTAGGTATGCAGTCACCATTGTATAGCATTGTACTTTTTTTCTACAGTATATGCTGCCAAAAATGTGTGTACTTCAATTAAAATGAGTAACCCCTCCCCCCCCCCATTTTTTTTTTCATTGTGCGCAATTTTAGTTACAGAAGTATAGTTGGGATGTGTTGATGTAGACTAAGGAATCTTTTTTTCTGCTTTAGGTGTCAATTATGTTCACCTGCACAGTAAAAAATTCCTGTACTTGTTATAAACAATTTTTTGGAAACTATTTGTGGAATAATTTTTTGTAACAATACAGCTGAAGAAACATTGCATATTTACAACATGTTACTAAAAAAAAACTTACAAAACTTTTTGTGTAGCTTATGTTTATAATAAACTTGACGTCTGCAACACTTCGTTGTTAAAATTCAACACCAGTTTAACACATACCACTCTAAGGTTATGGGACATTTACTTAATTTATTTGTAGCGTTACAAAAATATCTTTGGCAACTATTTTCCAAAGAACTCCCTGTATAAATACAAAAAAAATTACAGTGTGGGGGGTACAAAATGAATTTGCGTAACATCAGTGAAAACCGTTCGAAAGTAATCACTGATATCCAAATGACCGTTTCAAAGGTCGAGTTCCACTTACGTAATGGCAGAAAGTCTTGTAATGAATTGAACTACCGTGGGTTGTGATACCCGTTGAATACCTATGATACTTATCAGTAACATTTTATTCGCTAGCAAAGTATTTAGCGAACAATATTTCACCGACTAATGAGATCGATTTAGTTTTTGAATGCACCGTATTTTTCTCGTATTATTTTTGTAATGCGGTAGATGTAAATATAAGCTAAACTAGTAAACAGTATAGCGTATTTCGACCGACAGTGACACACTGAAATTGGTTCCATATTGACCGGTAGATTTTCTGAAATACAATTTCAATAAAAAATATTTTTTCAAATAATAATATAAGTCTTAAGAATCAATGCTACGCATATGATTAATGTACTGCTTGTAACTGTTTCATTATTTATTATTAAAAAAATGTGACGTGAATATACAACAACGCGATACAAATAATTTCAGTCAGATTGTTTCCAAACCCGTAGCAGTGGTTTGAGTAAGCCGTAATTCAACCGGAAGTTAAAGGTCGGTGATTGTGAGGTGTGACATGGGAGCCGGCAGGTCCACTGAGTTAGCTCCGGGATGACCCACCGTAAATCACGAGGTTCCCCCCTGTTCCCCCGCCCATTTTCCCTGCCTACCTTGTCAACTCAAGCTCCAGGGTTCGCGGCGAAATAAACGCCCAGGCTTACAGGGAGCAGGGAGAATCCATCAACCCTAACGAAACGTCGTAGTCAGAAGAACTTTGGTGCGGAGATTGTTTTGCAACAGTACGGTAACGGTTTCTGCGTGAGGCAAGAAGAGTGCTTTCACACGCGGCTGTGGAAAGAGGGTACTTAAAGTAGCAGTTTTGAATACAGAGTCTACGAATGTCATTAAACGGTAAAAACCACACACGCACGTGGGTATGTTTATATATATATATACACCTACATATATACTATATATATATTCGTATATATGTAAATGGCTCAGTTAAACATGGTATATCACATGAAATATCATATGAATCAATAAAACCCATGAAATATACTTTTTAAAATGTGGCTTCCGTATTTTATAATACCATTTTAACAGAGGACACGAACATCAGTCTTCCATTTCATATTTACGTCTTTCATTTAGTTTTCCCGTAATCGTCATAGCGCTCGGTTCAGACGTTGAAACTCATGAGATGTGCTGAAGTGAGTGCACTCATACGTAATATTTGTATTAACAAATCCTTTTTTAACAAATACAAGATATTTACTTTAATGAAAAAAAAAATAGGTAAAATCACAGGCATTTTTCGTGTGTTGTGTTCGCAGATAAGCGTTGTTTCCTCCGTAAAAAAGAAATTTAAGCAGACGAACTCCTTTAAATCACACTTGGTACACAGCCATTCTGTAGCTATCAGGGGGCGGATCACAATATTTTGTGTAGATATATTATGTAGTTGTGGTTTAAACGACATCATTTTTTGTTTGGTAAACTAGTTAACGAGAACACCTTCAGAAATTCGTACGTGTGATTACAAAGGATTAATTCCTCCAAAAACCTTTCATTTACGGAAATTTCTAGAAACACGCGTTTCATTTCGCCGTGCTTTAGTAATATCTGCAATAATGATAACTACGTGCGAAAAAAAAAAATAATGAGAAAAGCCAGTGGATTAGGAATAGGCCTACTTACAAACAATCTGTCGTGCACAGCTCTTTCCCATGCCGAATCCAAGCGCTTCAATCGAGTGTCAGGACGAAGCAACACTTTATCTGGCGTTTCAAAAGCAATAGCGCTGAATGTCATTTCAGAAGGTAGGATAAACGTGATATCACTTTCAAAGCATTCAGATTACAGAAAAAAAGGTGTACTCTACAATTAATTGCTTTTTTTATATAGGGCCTGTAACTCATTTTGTTATGCGACGAAGGGGTTGTATGCTAGCAAAGTATTTTAGGTTTAGAATTGAATTTTGTTATGAAGCAAATCTGATCTAATAATGATTTAGCCTTATAAGTTGAAAACAAAAGTTTACATAACCAAAAAGGGGGGGGGGGACTTAGCACTGGCGATCACGCGTAGTTTGTAGTTATATAAAATGGTAGAGTGCACGCAATCGCAGCGACATCCATTTGAAGCCATAAGTTTCGGACATTAAGGAAAATAAACACTCGCATACCTTCAATTGTCGATGTTTATCTGATTTCGAATCCCGAAGAAGCTGCAGTTGGTTAATTTTCAAGCAGTTCGCAAAGCTTGCAAGATGTCAAAATAGCAATTTATCTGTAGGAAATCAGAGTTGTAGTTTCGTCCACTTATATGTCTGTATGCTCGTTTGTTTGAGCTTGACGGGAAAACATCTTAGTTGGCGTGAGTGACATTTTGTATTTTATTCCTTTGTTATGTTCCTTAAATTATATGATAAATGGTGTTACGCATCACTAACGTTAAAAAAAGTATTAAAGGATAGTGATAAATTCTTACGTTGTCAGTTTTTGGGGCACGAAATGCATGCACTGCGTGTTATTAAAATTTGGCACTGTCAAAGAGTATTATGAATCGTATATTGCATGTACGTTTTAATGATGGAAATATTTTATCGATATGTCATGTGGGATTTGTGGGATTAAATTATCAATTCCATACTTAGAATTACTGAAGCAGTGATAACAATAGCACCAGTCTAACGCGAATGGTCTCTGAATGAGTATTAGAATATTTCAACATTTCATTCATGGGAAAGAGACCGTGACATGAACTTCTTAAACAAACATTAGATCTAGGCGTGGAACCTTCCATCATAATTAAGCTAATCAACATATAATTTACGAGCAGAATCAGGTAGTTGTGTGCGAAGAAAGAAATTCTGCTTAATTAACTGGAGACAGCGTATGAAAGAATAATTAGTCTGCGGTTCTTCATGAAAGTTTAAATTCTACTGTTGAAAAGTGTAAGAAACCGTTCAGACTCTCTAATTATTATTTAAGCTGTTCATGATAAATAGCATTTGAAAAAAAATTATTGTCCTCTAAGTGCATATTTACTAGCCTGTAGGATCCCGGTGAAATTTGTAGTGAATTAAGTAAAACAGTTCTAAGTCTTAACGTAAAATTGCGAATGTAATGTTTTTTATCTAAGGCAGATCAAGTTCGTGTTTTTTTTTCGTTCATATCTACATATTACAGTACGGATTGGCATATTAGTAACATATCTAGGTTCCTAACATTTTCATATTTTCAATTAACTGACACATGAATACAGTTATTAGGCCCATGGAAATATAAGTTTTACATGTGGTTAAAGTATACAAAATGAGGAGTAAAGTAGTGTTTTCAAAATTACTCAATTAATCCCGGATATCCAATCTGTATTAGAATGTATTAAAACTGAAGTGAAAGTTGTTTCTTCGCTATTGGGGGTTATGTGAGCACTTTTGGAAACCCTGTTTGAGATCTACTTTTTTCACGATTTTGTATCCCTTCGCCTTAAGTGAAATTGAGTCGTTACTAACCCAATCACTTTATTGATGCGCCGATCAAGCGGGAACTGTGAAATTGTTATAAACGTAAATAGGTTAATGCAGATCATATTCGTTCTCGTGTAAAACATATCGCAGCTAAATTAAATAAATTTAGTGCCATATATGTAAACTTCAAACCTTTATTATGACGTTAAAACTTAGAATTACGTTTTGTAACACGCTGCGAACTTCGCTGGGAGCATGCAAGTCAGTGCGTCGCGTAGTTTGGAATACACGTAGCTGGGAGCATGCAAGTCAGTGCGTCGCGTAGTTTGGAATACACGTAGCTGGGAGCATGCAAGTCAGTGCGTCGCGTAGTTTGGAATACACGTAGCTGGGAGCATGCAAGTCAGTGCGTCGCGTAGTTTGGAATACACGTAGCTGGGAGCATGCAAGTCAGTGCGTCGCGTAGTTTGGAATACACGTAGCTGGGAGCATGCAAGTCAGTGCGTCGCGTAGTTTGGAATACACGTAGCTGGGAGCATGCAAGTCAGTGCGTCGCGTAGTTTGGAATACACGTAGCTGGGAGCATGCAAGTCAGTGCGTCGCGTAGTTTGGAATACACGTAGCTGGGAGCATGCAAGTCAGTGCGTCGCGTAGTTTGGAATACACGTAGCTGGGAGCATGCAAGTCAGTGCGTCGCGTAGTTTGGAATACACGTAGCTGGGAGCATGCAAGTCAGTGCGTCGCGTAGTTTGGAATACACGTAGCTGGGAGCATGCAAGTCAGTGCGTCGCGTAGTTTGGAATACACGTAGCTGGGAGCATGCAAGTCAGTGCGTCGCGTAGTTTGGAATACACGTAGCTGGGAGCATGCAAGTCAGTGCGTCGCGTAGTTTGGAATACACGTAGCTGGGAGCATGCAAGTCAGTGCGTCGCGTAGTTTGGAATACACGTAGCTGGGAGCATGCAAGTCAGTGCGTCGCGTAGTTTGGAATACACGTAGCTGGGAGCATGCAAGTCAGTGCGTCGCGTAGTTTGGAATACACGTAGCTGGGAGCATGCAAGTCAGTGCGTCGCGTAGTTTGGAATACACGTAGCTGGGAGCATGCAAGTCAGTGCGTCGCGTAGTTTGGAATACACGTAGCTGGGAGCATGCAAGTCAGTGCGTCGCGTAGTTTGGAATACACGTAGCTGGGAGCATGCAAGTCAGTGCGTCGCGTAGTTTGGAATACACGTAGCTGGGAGCATGCAAGTCAGTGCGTCGCGTAGTTTGGAATACACGTAGCTGGGAGCATGCAAGTCAGTGCGTCGCGTAGTTTGGAATACACGTAGCTGGGAGCATGCAAGTCAGTGCGTCGCGTAGTTTGGAATACACGTAGCTGGGAGCATGCAAGTCAGTGCGTCGCGTAGTTTGGAATACACGTAGCTGGGAGCATGCAAGTCAGTGCGTCGCGTAGTTTGGAATACACGTAGCTGGGAGCATGCAAGTCAGTGCGTCGCGTAGTTTGGAATACACGTAGCTGGGAGCATGCAAGTCAGTGCGTCGCGTAGTTTGGAATACACGTAGCTGGGAGCATGCAAGTCAGTGCGTCGCGTAGTTTGGAATACACGTAGCTGGGAGCATGCAAGTCAGTGCGTCGCGTAGTTTGGAATACACGTAGCTGGGAGCATGCAAGTCAGTGCGTCGCGTAGTTTGGAATACACGTAGCTGGGAGCATGCAAGTCAGTGCGTCGCGTAGTTTGGAATACACGTAGCTGGGAGCATGCAAGTCAGTGCGTCGCGTAGTTTGGAATACACGTAGCTGGGAGCATGCAAGTCAGTGCGTCGCGTAGTTTGGAATACACGTAGCTGGGAGCATGCAAGTCAGTGCGTCGCGTAGTTTGGAATACACGTAGCTGGGAGCATGCAAGTCAGTGCGTCGCGTAGTTTGGAATACACGTAGCTGGGAGCATGCAAGTCAGTGCGTCGCGTAGTTTGGAATACACGTAGCTGGGAGCATGCAAGTCAGTGCGTCGCGTAGTTTGGAATACACGTAGCTGGGAGCATGCAAGTCAGTGCGTCGCGTAGTTTGGAATACACGTAGCTGGGAGCATGCAAGTCAGTGCGTCGCGTAGTTTGGAATACACGTAGCTGGGAGCATGCAAGTCAGTGCGTCGCGTAGTTTGGAATACACGTAGCTGGGAGCATGCAAGTCAGTGCGTCGCGTAGTTTGGAATACACGTAGCTGGGAGCATGCAAGTCAGTGCGTCGCGTAGTTTGGAATACACGTAGCTGGGAGCATGCAAGTCAGTGCGTCGCGTAGTTTGGAATACACGTAGCTGGGAGCATGCAAGTCAGTGCGTCGCGTAGTTTGGAATACACGTAGCTGGGAGCATGCAAGTCAGTGCGTCGCGTAGTTTGGAATACACGTAGCTGGGGGCAGTTGTTTTTCAAAGGTTGGTTTCGAAAGTGTTCAGTTGACCTCTGGAAACTCCTTTGCGATTGGTTGGAAGCGGGACTGGCGTCGCTCTCGCGCGCGCACCAACACGCCGCGAGGCGCAGGTTATCTCGCCGCGAGGCTGGCGTGTTTACCAGCGCAGGGAAAATTAGTTCCTAATGCCATATGCCGGGCTGATACGGAAGTTCCCCCGGTTCTGATTTCATTACGCGAGCTCGTGCGAGATAAGATACTGGAAGGGACGTAACGACGCCCGGGAGCGGAGGTTCATTCCAACCCGCGACCGGGGTGAGAGGAGTGCCTGCCATCGACGGCAAGAGGGTCCCGCCCGCCTGTCTGCCTGCAGATGTAGCTACGGCTGTAGCGTTCGAGCCCTCGAGGAGGTGAGCTCTGAGGCCAGCTCTTGCTCACTCACTACTTCGCTCGGCTACCCGTCATTTGGCTGAATTTTCCACCTAAATCCTGTTCGGCCAAATGCCTGCTCTATCAAATGACTTCTGCCAAATGCCTCTTCCGTCAAATGCCTCTTCCGTCAAATGCCTCTTCCGTCAAATGCCTCTTCCGTCAAATGCCTCTTCCGTCAAATGCCTCTTCCGTCAAATGCCTCTTTCGTCAAACGCCCGTTTTGCCAAACGCCCGGTCGGCCAAATGTCTATTCTGCCAAACGACTTCGGCCAAAAGCCGGGTTAAGATGATTACGGGAAGGCGAAGGAAATTTATGTCAAGCGTCTGTTTGGCCAAATGAATGTTCTGCCAAATAAATGCCTGTACGTGACTTGAGAGAGAAATTTTCGGCAAAACGTTTCGGCCAAACGCCGCGTCTTCCTTGCCTCGTCGTCTCTACGCGCAAGGCGCTGAACGAGCGTGTAGTCTTCCCGTCGGCGATTCGTCTGAACGTAACTTTAAGAGGTGACTATACATTTTTTTCGGCACGATAGTAAACATGAAAGTATTATGCGTGTCTAAACACAACTCTGAAATTTCTGTATGGGAAATTAAGCAACTAAAAATGTTTCAGAAAACGTCCGTTTTATCCATTTTCACGTAAAAAAAAAATTATCATTGGAGTTGAGGTGATATCTTAAAACTTGTCTTTGGGCACGGTACATTTCTTAAACGCTTTTCGTGTTTACACATCACTACACAAAATACCGAACCGTTTTCGAATCACGTGTTTTCTGTAGTAAAATCCATATGAGAAAAAAATAGTGCGCAGAAGTCCAAAATGCTGCGTGGGTCGAGTCAGGAGAGTTCATTGCCGCTGCACGAAGGGGTGAGGTTGTTCAGCTCAGTAGCGACAGCGGCCGAGAAAGTCGAGGCGAGAGCTGCTCCGCGTGTGCATATTTATTACCAGTCGAAAAGGTTTAAGTCGCGTCGACGGTATTTCACAGCGTGGCAGTAGGGAGTGATGATGTCAGTTCAGTGTGTATAGCACCAGCAGTGTCACGTGGTTTCCCTCCCTCCAGTGGCCAGTGATCGGGATAGCCCTCCCCATCACAACCTGCCCTGCGGTCAAACCCTCAAAGCCGTGCAAAGAATATTTTCTCATTTGAAATTTACAGTACCAAACCTCTGCAACGTACTTCATGCGCTTGCCAATAAGTATACACTGTTAAAATAATTTTCCTTAATTTTCCTTAATTTTGCTAGTAAAAATGTATCCAGAAGTGTCGTTAAATCTCCGTAGAATTAAGGGCATATTGATCTTCAAAAACGGACTTTCCGTAAATTTCAAACCATTTTCAGTGAATTCACAGAACCTCTCCGTAATTTTCATGGTTAGTTTTCTGTACTTCCAGTTATAAAAACAGAGAAAATGAAAAAAAAATTTAATTTTCCTTTTTTTTTGCGTGTTTAGTTAAACTGTATGTACAAACATGTATTAAAAAGTAAAATAATTTATACCTGAGCGAGATTTGAACACGAGTCAAAAAAAAAAAGAAGTTCATGTCTTTCACCACCTCACCTACAACCTTCACACAAAGCTTTCGGGTATAACGTCGGTATNAAAAAAAAATTAATTTTCCTTTTTTTTTGCGTGTTTAGTTAAACTGTATGTACAAACATGTATTAAAAAGTAAAATAATTTATACCTGAGCGAGATTTGAACACGAGTCAAAAAAAAAAGAAGTTCATGTCTTTCACCACCTCACCTACAACCTTCACACAAAGCTTTCGGGTATAACGTCGGTATATCTGGTGGAGTCACATAAACATTGTTTTCAGTTTCTATTGAAGTTGATGTGTTTTAAATGTTGCTAAATGTTGCATACGCCTGATGCGACTTTTTGACTTTTGAAAGAATAGGTCTTAGTGGCGTGGACATGCTAACTGCCGCAGAAACGATGATTTTCTGGTCACAGCGGCGAAGAAATGTTCGCGTAAACCCGGCATTGCTCGTTCCCGAAACCGGAAACAGATACTTCCCGTCATTACGGATTGAGTTTCCCGGACATTTGCATTTACATTTCCGTAAACACTTCTGTAAATGTACGGACATTTTTTAACATTGTATAAAGAATAATAAGGGACGAACAAAGCAATAGCAAATATTATCCACTTTTCTTACGACACTTCCTGATCTGACACTGCAATTTTCAGCCAGCAGGAGTGTCATCCCCCTGGGTCGATAGTGCTCGGTGATTACTTCAGATTGTATTTTGTAATGGGTATTTAAAAATTATCTCAGGCAATAAATGTACTGGGAATTCTACGTACTTTCAGGAAAGTAAAAAGAAAAAAAACTATTAATTTTTACTTTAATCCTATTAAGTTTACTGAAAGAGAAAACAAAATAGTGAAAGTGGTTAAAAACAGCAAATTTTGAGCTTAAGAGCTTTCTAGCGCAGTATACTTAAGGGAAAGGAAGAAAATTACAAAGCGGCATTTGTGGTTTGATTCATGGGCTTACATCAGGTGTAATAATATCATAAAGTTACAGATCTAATTTAAGAGAAATTCAGCTACATGGGAACGACCGTCGTTGTGCTTCCTTATAACCAGATTTGACCTTAAGGCGATTAAAATTGTTTACTAGGGACACAACTTAAGCCCCCTCATCTTCCCCACCCAGCCGAAAAAATGTTTACTTATATATGTCTATACCTTAATATTCGTTGAGAAGTAAAGACGTCTTATATAACTGTTTCCACTTTCTCTGACTCTTTTGTTGTCAGCTTCGACAACATCGCTTGGTGACAACTAACAGACGAACGCAAAACACGGGGGAATGATCGACTCAAAAATTTGCTGTAAGTTTGTCCCGGGTCCACCATTGGCACTGCCGTACGCACCGCACGAAAGGAAAGGGAGTGTAAGTTTTCAAGTAGTTTTCGTTTCCCATTCGGGGTAAGTGCGAGTGCCGCTTCACTCCGCCACCTTCTAGCACGAAGGGGGAGTTCAAGTATTACTTAAGAGCACTCTAAGGGCGAAAGGGGGAGTCGACCATTACGTATCAGTGCATTACAGGGAGAGGGAAGTGAGGCGGGAAGGAGTCCATTGCCCTCGTTACGTAACAAAGCGTAAAACGCGAAATAAGAAAGCCACGAGTGTGGCCGTGTTTCGCGCGCACAGGTGTTTCACTCGGCAGATTTAATCCCCTTTGTGTTAGTTCCGCACCGGATCGCTCCAAGAAAAAGAGATACTCCAGACTCCGAACATTCACTTTTATAGGCTGTCGAGACCGTAGTTACTTTTTTCCTATCAGTCATGTTTTATCCTACCACCTTTTTTTAAAATAAATATTGTCACGTAAGTAATAAACACAGTAGCTATATTTCACCGGATTCTAAAGTAAACGTCTAAGGCTACAATTTTATATATCCAAACGAGAGGGCTTCCAAAAGTGCTCATTTTACCGTGAATATCCTATCTATCTGTTCCCCAAGGTTTTTTCTTTCCTATATTCCCGATTATGGAATTTGGGCAAGCGATAATTGTATATCTTCCACCGAGAAAAATAAGATCTGATGAGTTGTAGGTGTTACATAAAGAGCTACTGTGCAAACGGTTGTACAAAACACATACAACAACAATATTTGGATTGTTCCCACAACTACCAGGATCCCAAAAACGTAACAGAATATTCTGTTGCTGCTACCGTCGAACCAGATTGCGTAACTGTTGAGTACTAGCAGCAGAACGTTTTGTTAGGTTTGTTACAACTCTGATTGTCGTTAGAACAATCACCGAATACTGTTTAAGTTGTTCTGTTGGAGGTACTGCCTGTTTTGCAGTAGGTAGGCAGTAAGTACCCTGCCGTTGCAAACAGTGCCAGATACAATCAAAGACAGGTATACATAAAATCCGTTCTGTTGGTATTACTATATATGTCAACAATCTATATGTTAACTGTCCATATTTTAACATTCTAAATGGCCCATATAATCATATTTGTTTTCTCAGTGGCACTCTAAATAATAGTTCGTTAATTTAAAAACATCAGCGTACACGCATATTGAAAATACGCGAATGGTAAAGTATTTTATCCATACAACCATGTCGGCTTTGCTACATTTGATTAAGTAACAGTCAAATGCCGTAACAAATTGTCTAACTTTGTATAGTACCCAGCTTCAAATTCCTATATTTGCAGCATTATATATGCCTAGTTTTCCATGCCATAAATATATTAATAACTTCCATCACAGTTTAGGAACTTCACCGAAAAAAAAAAACATTTTTTTACAGCGATCCTACGCTTATTCTGTACGGGTGACAACATACACGTGGTCATGATCACTGCTTGGGTCCCGTCGTAGACTGCCAGAAAATCTTCAAAGTATTTCCAGTCTAGATACATTTTCATGTCTTATATTACTCCAGTAACCAGTAAATTCCGTTCATAGGGCTTCGAAATGGTGGCCGAACAAATCAGAATAAGTTTTATATCAGCGTTAATGATTATCTTCAATGTTTTACTTACAATTTGTAATTTTAGAAAAACCACGAACGGAAAAAATTCGTTTCCCCTTCTTTTGTGTACGTCGGTCGTCTTGTTTTTTTTTTTTTTTTTTTCCCCATGNTACAGTTTGACGTTCTGACGATTTTATCACTTGTCTTCTGGTCTACATATTTTTTTCTGTTTGTTTTCTTCCTGGCGGTGAGCAGCTGACATCCAATCATTTTTATCTCACCGCAGTTTGGGTGTTCCTCTTTCCATCTGTCTTGCCGCGGTTTATTCACCGTTGCTCGCAAACCGGAAAATATCTCCCTCTTCCTATCCCCACTCCATACCGCACCAAGGTTCAAATCATTTCTAAATACGAAGATAGTCGCTTCACGACTCGCCAAACACTTAACGGCATAAAGAATAATTCTTGCTTATGTTTACAATTTTTGCGGTAGGAAGTGATTGCAGTACTACTGTAATGTGGCAATGAGTTAGGGAAAGTTAAGCACTTTTGGCAACGCTGCTTAGTTTATAATTTTCTTCTCAAATCGGTATCCTTCCGCCATACGTAAAATTAACATTGCCATGAGCCTGCTCACTTTGTTCGTGCGCCGACCACGCGGAATCGTGGAACTATTTAGGAATGTGAACGTGTTACTCAATATAAGAATACGAACTCTAATACATATAAAACTAGAAATACAGTCCATTCACTGTAACTTCCAACATTACTGAAGCCCTGCTGAAGTTATATTTTCAGGATATTCCTCCGCTTCATGAAAACAAAGCTTAACCGAGTCTAGAAAATTACACCAAAGGAACAACGCATCGAATTTGTGCATAAGAATTATTTCTTACTAGGCATCATCAACACACATTTTTTCTCCCTGTTTTTATTCATAGTAATTATAAATAAAATATAATTTATCTATGAAATATAAGGTAAACATAAATTTAATAAAAATAAAGTATTTTTATATTAACACGAGTGATTTTTCAAAGTTTTGTTCCAAAAAGTGTGAATAAACCGCTAATAGACTATACTAAATTCTGTAGCCATACATTTAAATATTTCATCAATTCACTCGCCATGTAAAGTCATGGTTACACTATCAAATTTCTCCTTCAAACTACTTCCAATAGGTTGGGTCAAATAAAGTTTAAGAGTTGAGACGTCATCAAAACGTCATAAACGCCACCATATTTATCAGAACAAGTTGGATGGCTTCAGTTCCCATCAAACATTTGAAGAATGGACCGATTCTAAAAAAATTTTTTATGTTTGACGGGCACGTGCACGACAAAAATGGAGGGCAGGAAACTTAAAAATTACGAAGAATTGCTGGAAAGAAGTTAGGTTATGAAGATCATTTATGTAGTAACTGCCTCAGCATGAATGCTAGTTTAAGTGAATATTACACATAATAATAAGAACTTCGAGGCACTGAATTTAATTGTGCGTAAAATTTGACTTTTGTAAAGAAGTGAGAATAAATCACATCATTCGTTAAAGTTGCTCCTGTAATGGACTGCATGGGAACACGACAGCAGTATATCACTTTGAAAATAATTTAAAAAAAAATAGATTAAATTCTCCCAGTAAAAAAAATTACAGTGTGACACATTTTCAAACACACTCAAAATTATTTGATAAAATTTGTTGTATGGAAAAATTTGTTGACCGTAATTCGTCTTCAAATTTTATTGTCAGATATATTTGAAGGCGAAAATGTGACAGTGTGACAGGGGCTCAACGTCAAGCCTTACAAATATTTTTTTATTCAATTACTGCCGATTGAATTGGAAGCCTGCATGCGAGTTTGCACTTTAGTATAGAAGCAGTTAGGAATAGAGACCTGAAGTTTTCGCGAATTCAGTGATCTGTAGGTTATAATTCGTAATCCTTTGTTTAAACAAATCAGGTATGAACGGCTCATTGGTTGCTTGCTGTCAGGGAGGATGGCCATGATTGGGGATGCATTTTGTTGTGTGTTTGTTATTGGCGCCGAGGTCTATAAAGAAGGTGTTAAATAACGCGTGGACCAATTGCAAAAGTCTCATGCGCGTACACGTTTATGATTGCTAGCTTGTCTCGAAATGAATCCGCGAATTTTTCAGGTCTGTAGTTATGGGCAATGGATTTTTACAAAAGTGATTTCAAAAGTGCTCACTTATACCATGAACAGATTATAGTTGCATGTGATAATGTCTTAATGTTAGCGTGTTATGTTTAAAGTTGTTTGTTGATTTTGTTTTATTACACTTACACAATAACTGGCGCATGTTTTTTATTATTTTTATTTTTACAATGTCCCTTGGTAGGCGAATGTGTACTAGTCGTTAGGTCCTTAGTAATTGGAATATTTACACTCCTCAGAAGGATACACAATTACAGAAAGGAGAAACTAAGGGGGGCTTTAAAAAAATGCTTAATCGTTATCCAACTACATTGTGGCGAAAGCTATCACGGTGTAAGGGTTTTCTCGTGTTTACCTCAACTTGCCCCTTCTATTCTTCACGCTGGTCCGGAAACAAGAGGTTATGTCACTCCGGTTCAACAGTCGACTTTACTCACCGTCAGCGTTCTGTCATCTGATTATGCCGACCCCGCGCGAACCATACTTAGATGTTACACGTATGATCATTCCTAAATCCAGGTTTTAACGCTGTAAGCTGACGCCTTGTGCAAAAGTAGAAAGGAAATATACCACGACCAATGACTAACGATAATTATTTTGTGTGGTGTGCATCCTTGAAAATAGAAAAATATGCAATTAAGTGTATTTCGAAATAATTAGAAACTATTATTAAAGGCGAAGAAACAACAAAATCCTGAACATAACAGCGACTTCTCTGGTTGTAAACTGACATTTGTGATCATGCTGGTGGGTAATTTTTAATGATCGTTCATTAAGGCTCCTGTCTAACTGGCGCGGCAACTTGTTTGAACCACAAGTTTTAAAATAAACTATTTTAAGTGTCGGACGATGCCGCTGATTGGCGGGTTTTCTCGGTTATCTTTTAATTAGTCGGAGCGTTATCACTCGCATAATACAGGATGATGCGGCAAAACTGTCTGATCCCGATGTCGATGTAGGTGTCCTTTCCAACTTGGCGTCGCCATGGCAATGGCTTCTGTCGCAGTCAGGGTCGAAAGTACTGCGTGTGTTCGGAGTCAAAAAGGGCCGCGGTGGTGGTGTGGTCAGAATCGCCTCCCACCTATGAGAACCGTGTTCGATTCCCGGCAGGGTCGCTCCCGGATTTCGCGAATGGGAATCGTGCCAGACGATGCCACTTCTTGTGGGTTTTCTCGGGGATCTCCCGTTTTCCCCTGTCCTTGCATAACGTTGATGCTCCACGCTCACCTCGCTTCGCCCTTATCGGCTCTTAAGACCTCGCCACCCGAACCACTCAAAACCTTTCTACACGAATTTAGCAGGTCCCTTAACCTCCGCATGAAATTTATTTTTTTACCTATTAGTCTATGGTTACAACTTTCTCGAAGAAACAACATGTCAACTACTATTATTAATATTATAGTCAATATGATGATGGATTCCCCTGTAATTTCAAATGCAAGGAAACGTTTCGAAATTTGCCTAAGGCCAACCTGCGTTATGAAGTGTTATTATATATGGCGCCATAAACACTTTTCGTTACGGTGTCTAAATATAGATATGCGATCGCCGTTAATTAGGACAACTGTTCCTTGAAGGTGGTATACAGCATGTTCCACGACTCAACCGACATATTTCGGCAGCGTGTTATACAAATCATTGGAAACAAAAAATGCGATATACACAAGTTGGCTATGCAGCACCATTTCATAGTTACAGGGGCCTAAAATCAATAAAAACAAAAAGAGTAATTACTGAATACCTTTAATGCAATCTACTACATTCATGTTGTAAGTCCCACTCAAGCTGTTCAACATGTGCCCGCTCTGACCGTAAGTAGACACTGCTAGTGTGGCTGGCGTGGCCAGTCTTTGTGAGTGTGTCGAGGAGAGTGGTTGTGCAACAATGCCAGGAATGTTTACACGTGTAGAGGAGGCAGAAATGGTGTTTTTTATTACAGATACTGTGACGGAAATGGGCGTGGTGCAGCAGCTGAGTGTCCGCGCAGGTGGGCCAACCCCATGGCCGGCGCGCTCTCCAGACCTCTCCCCGTTGGAATTTTTTTATTCTGGGGCTGCCCAAAGAGTAGCGTTTACAGCGGACGACGAGACCAGTTGCTGCAGGCGATAACCGACGCCACTAACAAACTCAGAAATGAACTTGCAGGCATGCAGTGGCACCACGCCAGGCTACAACGTATCGCAGTCTGCTTACTGTCTGATGGTGCACATTTTGAACAGCTCGTGTGAGAAATTCAACATGAATTTAGTCAGTTGCATTAAAGACATTCAGTAATTCCGATTCAGGCTTTTATTGCATTTACATCCCTGTAACTCTGAAATGGAGCTGCATAGCCTACTTGTGTATATAACATTTTTTGTTGCCAATGATCTGTATAAGACGCTTCCGAAGTATGTCCGTTGAGTCGCGGAACATACTGTATGTGGGGCAACTTTGCTTCTTGGGAAACAGTGGAGCGACAACTGATTTGCGTGGCGTTTCTCTTCGAACAGAAAGCTTGGTATAGGCTATTCATGGTTAAGCACTTTCGAAATCCACATTTGAATATTGTCTCTGCCGCTACCTGTGTGTATTATAACGTTCCCACTGATTGGCGTGCGCCCAGTAAAGTAATGAAGTAGTGAAAGTAGCTCCTTGTATTGACATTGCATTAAAAGTGTTAGGCAAACTTTTATGAATACAAAAATTATTTATTTCGCTTTCTGTTTTTATTTAAACTGTTATAAGTGTAAGAATAAGGAAATTTGTAAAATATTCCATTTTCTAATAACCTCATTATCTAACCGACGCATAAATAACTGATCAGGCTCTTAGCAAAGTTAATTTTACATACAGCGGAAGAATACTCACGATGCACACAAGTAGATCTTAAGCAGGACTATCAAAAGTGCTCAGTTTACCGTGAACAACATATAAACATTTTTACTACGATATGGAGGACATTTGAAAATTTAAAAAACAATTGCCCGGAGGGGAGGAAGGACAAGTAAAAGAAATCCTACGAAACACATTTCACAATCGCTATAAGTATAACTTAAGAGCAATGAACTGGGCCTAATGAATTGTTATTTTCAGTGTCGTAAAAACATAGTAGTGTTAAAGTCCAACGCAAGAAAACATTTTAAATGAATGTGTTTGAGCAAAAATAAATACTAATACTGAAATTTGTATTAAAAGAGTTTTTCAGAACTGTCATTTGTAAGAGGTGTCAAAATTTCTGTCAGTTGACATCAATGAAAAGTTGCATAAAACTACGCAGTGTCGCGGGCTCTAAACGAAATGTAATACCACGGTTAAGTGAAACAGATCTCGCAGGACTCTCATATAGTATAAACCGTGGTCTTAGAGAACTGCGGCACTGAGATTTGTCAACGCATACTACAATAAATAATTGGCAGAGTCCTAAATACGCGAAGGAAGGTTTTTATCCTCTTATGTAAAGTATGGCCTACTCAGAAGGGGGTTATATGAGTCACTAAATCACACGCACAAGACGACACAAATAAAAATGGGGTTCAAAACAAAATAAAAATAATAAAATTTACCCTAAATAAAACTGTTACATAGTAATTAATTATTTTTGACATGGTTAATGCATGCCTGAAAATCGCATAATTTACAACGAGATAAGTTACAAACATTTTAAATTAAACCTCGCCCTTCTTAAAAATTCCCGACTGCTCTATTAATTCTTGGTAAATTCACCTCATACGCTGCAATGTTGACAGCTAGCAAACAAGTTTCGTAATGTCACCAAGTACGTAACTAACCTTAAGGTGGTGGCAAACCTTGCACTTCTTGTGTTTATTTATATGTTTTTATGACACACTGTTAAGTTCTATTATTAAAATTCAAGCCTTATTATTGCATACAGAACTGCTTTACAGAATTACTAACACCATAATGTACTGATCTCAGTCTGTATTTTATTACGTGAGACTGATAAAGAACAAATGATGATTTGACATTTATTACGGTAGCATATGCAATAAAAACAACATGGTAAAATATTGCGGACTTAAAAATATCTCTTTAAAATTTTCCCTATGCCCTGACAGGCCTCTTTTCAAATATTTTATTTTAAAAGTAAGCAATGGTGAAAGAAAATCAAATCCTAGACGGAAGGGATACTAAACATATTCCATGCACGGTTAATTCCAACCTTTCTGAAGCCTTGCTGAAGTTCTACTCCCAGGATATTCCTCCGTTTTATGCAAACAAAGCTTAACCGTGACTAGAAAGTTACGCCAAAGGGACAACGCAACGCATTCGTGCGCACACAGTGTAGTAATATTTTGCACAACAACAGTTTCTTACCAGGCATTACCAATACACCTATTTCCCCTATGTTTTCATTCATATTTATTAAAAATGAAATATTATAATTTGTAGATAGGGTCACCTGTTTTTCGCGAAAAGATTTACGAGTAGACTAAGACTACAATTTCTTACATGCACGTTCGCTAATTTCATTGGGCCGTTGGCCGCGTGGCTGTGTGAGAAGACATTTCCTGCTCGACTAGGCCAATGAGAATAAAGTTACCCTGACACTGGACGTCCGTGATTGGCTGGCGGACACTTAAGACGCTGACGAATAACAATCATCCAACCGCGATATTGGTTCTGAACTAACGTGTTTTGGAGTACAACTAGTCGTGGAATATTTCCGCGAAAAACCGGTGGTTCTATTTATAGATAAAATATAAGTAAAAGTTCAATTTAACCAAAAATAAGGTGATTTTATGTTTAGACGAGTATAGAACGCTTGCGATACATCACATACGAAGAAACAACCAAACGCGTCATAAACGGGTTGATTTTTCACAGGTTCGATTCAAAAAAGTGTGAAGAAACCACGAGTAGAGTAAATACCCCAGAACGCAGGAGAACTACCACGGTTTCGTGACTGCAAAAAAAAATATCTCCAAGGTTAGTAGTTTCCCGTTAAGCCTGAGGTGAATTGGAGAACAGTTTTCGCAGCGCTTACGCGAACCGCGGTCACGTGTGCGAGACAGGCACGCGGCTCGGGATCTCGGCCGTGGTTATCACGCGGTCGGCAGCTATCTCACGACAAGCCGCCAATTACCGGGGTAATTAATTGCCCCCTTCTCGAAGCCCCTCCCCGCGTGTCACGTACAACCACGCCCCCGCGCGCGCAGACACACACACTCGCACGCACGCCTCTACGCGTCTACGTTCTATCGCCGCACGCTCTCCGGACAAGAGACATCCCGGAAGACGACGTGGCCTCAAGAGGACTTACAGTGGCCACCTGTGTAGGCCCGCCGAACGGTGTGCATAGCAGACGTCCAACGTGTCTGACTGAGGTATGCTTACNCTGTGTAGGCCCGCCGAACGGTGTGCATGGCAGACGTCCAGCGTGTCTGAGTGAGGTATGCTTACGAATAGCAATTAAAAAACGCCAGGCGTCTGTATACGTTGTTCCAGTTCATCCATTTCTCTCTAAGTCATGTTTTTCTGATGGTCAGAATGATATAATAGGGTGTTTTCACGGTAATTTTTGGGCATGAACATTCCGGGACAAAATATTAATTTTTTTATTATTACGTTATAAAATGGTAGGGTCTCCACTGAAAATCTCATAGAGGCGCTTTATCGACGGCAAGGTGGCACGCCAGGTAAGTGCTTTGCGCATGTCTCGGTCGCCCCTAGCATTCGCACGCTTGTATGCCCCAGACGTGCAAAATTCCTTCAACCAGGCACTGCATGCCAGCTGGCAGCTGCAAAATTTAAACAGGAAATCCCATGTCAATTAAATTTCGTCTTAGTGCCTCAATTTTAAAGATATGCGTTCCAAACAAAATATACTCTTCACGAAATTTTTATGAGAAGATAACTACGAGAGTATATTTTCAATATAGATAGACAGTATGAACTTTTCGTAGAACATACATTTTTAAAATTACTTGTAAACAATCTATACATGCTATGGAAACATCTCCCTGTAGGGAAATTCTCCTAAAAAATTCGTGAGGTTATATATTGCGTTTGAAAACCCCAAATATTTAAAATCAATTGTCGGCTGCACATATTATAAAAAATTCTTCGTTTTCGTCTGACAATTTGTATTAAAAAAATTACTGAAAATTTTTTTATTATAGAAAATTTACACTTCAAAAGATGTTAAATATTTTTGTCACTAATTTTTACCGTGTGTTATTTTCTGGTTGCAAAAAGTCGAGACCGTATTAATGAAATATAAATATGTTCTCGATTTTTTTACAACTAGCAAATAGCACATATTGAAAATTAAGCACGAAAATATTAAACAACTCGTAAAATGTAAATTTTCTATAATCAAAGGTTGTCAATAATTACCCTGAAACGGAAGTTATAATACGAAAACGAATACTTTCTCAAAATATGTGAAACAGAGCCTTAGCGTACTAAGGCGAAATTTCCTTAGCCTAGGATTTCCTATTTAAATTTCGCAGCTGCCAGCCCGTAGGCAGTGCCGTCAAGAATACAGAACTGAAAGCGAAGTCCGGCTGCACGAGACAGCAAAATGGCTTCACTGGCCAGCAAAATGTCGGGAGGGCCGTTCGCCAATCGGCGTCTGGTAACCTACCTGCCAGCGGCAGCCGAGCCAACAGACGACCTTTCGGAGCATGCAGTAGCCAATAATGCTCAAGATCCGGTCCCAGAACCTCGCGCAACCAATCAGAGAATGCGTACTCATTCAAAAAAGGAACCGGCATGCTATTTAGTCTCTCCGTACTAGTCTAAATACGATGTCACTGGGTCACTTTGATATGCTCATGATATTCTCCCACATCGCTCTGAGAATCTCGCACTCAGACGCACATGTGGTCTGGTTGGGATGAATCATCCCTTAGGACTTTGTTTTTGACCCTTATTGATTGTCCAGGTCGGTGCCAGAATTGTTTTACCACTCACTTTTTGGTTTTTTTACAAACAATTTCTTTGGAAACTAGGGTAAAACACCAAAATTGTTGGCACTATAACGTTTACTGGCACTCTTTAATTCATATTGAAGTAATAAGCTTTGCAGTGTGTTAGCAGCACTGTTCATTGTTTTTTTCAGTGATGCCAACCTTTTGTTGTTAAGTACTGACTCTTTCTTCCACAAGGCAGTGTTAGTTAAATGGCCGCTGTTCTGACAATAAACTGCTGCACATGAAGCCACAATTTTGTGATTTTTTTAAAAGGTAAGTTAATAACAATATATTAATTGAATACAATATAAAAATAAACATGGTTGACTGGATACGTGATGTTAGGTTTTTATGTATATNCAGGTAAGTGCTTTGCGCGTAGAGGCGATGAGAGATTTTATGCGCATGTCTCGGTCGCCCCTAGCATTCCCACGCTTTTATGCCCCAGACGTGCAAAGTTCCTTCAACCAGGCGGCCCCCTTAAGGGCACTGTCTGCCAGCTGGCAGTTGCGAAATTTAAATAGAAAATCCCATGTCAGTGAAATTTTGCCTCAGTGCGTCGATTTTAAACCATGAGAAGATCCATAGGAGAGTATATTTTCAATATAGATAGATAGTATGAACTTTTTGTAGAACTTACATTTTTAAAATTACTTGTAAATACGCTATACATGCTATGGAAACATCTCCCTGTACAGAACTTCTCCTAAAAACAATTCGTGAGGGTATATATTGCGTTTGAAAAACCTATATTTAAAATTAAGTGTCGGCTGCACATATTATACAAATTTTTTCGTTTTCTTCTCATAATTTTAATTTTAAAAAATCAATAAAAAAAAGTTATTATAGAAAATGTACAATTTAAAAGTTGTTAAATATTTTTGTCGCTAATTTTTACCGTGTGTTATTTTTTGGTTGCAAAAAGGCGAGAACGTATTAATGAAACATAAATATGTTCTCGATTTTTTTACAACCAGCAAATAGCACATATTAAAAATTAAGCACGAAAATATTACGCAACTCGTTAAATGTAAATTTTCTATAATAAAAGATTGTCAATAATTACCCTGATACGGAAGTTATAATACGAAAACGAATAATTTCTCAAAAGAGGTGAAAACGAGCCTTAACGCACTAAGGCGAAATTTCCTTAACTTAGGACTTCTTATTTCAATTTCGCAGCTGCCAGCCCGTAGGCAGTGCCGTTAAGAATACAGAACTGAAAGCGAACTCCTGCTGCACGCGACAGCAAAATGGCTTCTCTGGCCAGCAAAATGTCGGGAGGCCGTTCGCCAATCGGCGTCTGGTAACCTACCTGCCAGCGGCAGCCGAGCTAACAGACGACCTTTTGGAGAATGCAGTAGCCAATCATGCTCAAGACCCGCTCCCAGAACCTCGCGCAACCAATCAGAGAATGCGTACTCATTCAAAAAAGGAACCACCATGCCATTCCGTCTCTCCGTACTAGTCTAAATACGATGTCACTGGGCCACTTTGATATGCTGATGATAGTCTCCCACATCGCTCTGAGACTCTCGCACTCAAACGCACATGTGGTCTGGTCGGGATGAATCATCCCTTAGGACTCTGTTTTTGACCCATATTAACTGCCAAGGCCGGTGCCACAATTGTTTTACCACTCACTTTTTTGGTTTTTTTTACAAACTATTTATTTGGAAACTAGGGTAAAACACCCTATTGTTGGCACTATAACATTTACTGGCACTCTTTAATTCATATTGAAGTAATAAGCTTTGCAGTGTGTTAGCAGCACTGTTTATTGTTTTTTTCAGTGATGCCAACCTTTTGTTGTTAAGTACTGACTCTTTCTTCTTCAAGGCAGTGTTAGTTAAATGGCCGTTGTTTTGATAATAAACTGCTGCACACAAAGCCACAATTTTGTAATTTTTTTTAAAGGCAAGTTAAAAACAATATATTAATTGAATACAATATAAAAATAAACATGGTTGACTGGATACGTGATGTTAGGTTTTTATGTATATGTATAGGATGGCTGTTCTTTATTAAGTTCGTGAATATCGTAACCTCAAAAGTGTTGATTTTGTAGGTACGCCAATGACTGGTATTAAAACAAACTTGATTTATTGTCATTGACACAAGTGCCAATAACTGGAATATTTTAAGTACTATAATACATAAATGTTATAGGATGCCAAATGATTCATATTTTTTTCCTGTGCAAAATGATGTAGAATTCGTTTATAATAAATTACTGTAACCAGTTATTTGCATGGGTGCTATTAACTGAGGAATGTTGGTGCCAATTACTGCAGAAAAGTGGTATCAATAACTGGGATTAAACTTAACAATGTGCACTTTGGTTCATGATCAGTATTTTATTAGTAGCCTATTTATTTTCTACTTTAAGATTCCAGCATAGGTAATGGATCCACGTCAAACAAACAGCTATACATTCGAGCAACTTGATACTGCGGTTGCCGCTGTGAAAAATGGCATGCCTTTTAAGACAGCTGCGAAACAATATGGTATTCCAAGGGAAACACTGCAGTTTCGTTGCAATGAGAAATACTCAAAGGCAACACATGTGTCAGCTCCTGTACTGAGTGAAGAAGAGGAAGACACACTTTTTAGGTAGGCCTATAGGAGTGATAAATTATGTCATTCCAGTGCTACATAGGCGCTTCTAGAATTTTTTTATCGGTAGAAGTCAGTACCATAAACTTTTACTATTTTACCTGTTTCCCAGGTACACAGATTGATAGTTTTAAATGTGCATGTAAATAGAGAAATTTATTGGCATGCAGTTACAAAGAGCGCTCTCGTTATAATGCCGAATCACAATTTGGGAAACTTCTGCTTCCCATGCATTCACTCTTCCCATTTGTAAGAGTTATGCAAGAAAATTGGTAATTATACTTCACAGTCACTTAAATTTAAAAGTTGCTTAAATATAAGGTATCAAAATTACATAATACAGTTATATGTTTAAGAGATTGGCATAGTATTTCCCTAATTGTAATACACAAATGTAAAGAAATTCTATTTCATGTCTATTAGTCTACAAAAATAAACTAAGCTATTCTATTACTGTATTTGTTTCAGGTGATTTTTTAGTGTTCTCGAAAAGGGTTTCCACGAAGGAAGGACATACAAGCCAGTGTCAATACATTTCTTGAAGAAAATGGTCGCAAAATCCATTTAAGAACAACATGCCAGGAAATAAGTGGTACGGTAGTTTCCTATGCCGACACCCTGAAGTAACAAACATAATTCCTGAAGATGTTACCGCAGCTAGTGCTCGTGTCAGCGAGGAAGATGTACGAGGGTGGTTTCAGGCAGTGAAAGAAGTCCTTAATGAAGAGAACCTATTTAAAGTTCTGTCAGGTCCTGAAAGAGTGCTTAGCGGCGATGAAACCAACTTTATGTTATTCTTGCCACAAAAGGTAGTAAAAATGTTTATGAAGTGGAACAGTCAGGCAAAATCAACACAAACGGTTTTGTGTTCTTTCTCAGCATCAGGGAAAGTATGCCCTCCTATGATTATATACCCTCTTCAAATAATTCTACATGATATAGTAGATAAGGTTCCCGAAAAATTGGGTATTTGTCGCAGTGACAATGGATGGATGATGTCTGAGGTGTCCTTTTAATTTATTGGGAATGTTTTTTACCCTTATCTTATAGACAGGCCGATTCAGCTGCCAGTTGTGTTATTTGTAGATGGACATAAAACGCATTTTACTTATCATCTGAGTCAGTTGTGCAAGGAACTGAAGATCGCAGTTGTAGCTCTTTACCCCAATTCTACAATACTTCTGCAACCAGCTGACGTAGCAGCATTCCGACCACTGAAGAGCAAATGGAAGGAAGCTGTGTTCGAATGGCGAGCGAACAATCCTAACAAGGCAGTTACAAAACAGGATTTTGCTTCCATCCTTGACAGTTTGCTGAAAAACATTGATTTGGAGCAAACTGTTCGGAATGGTTTCCGAGCAAACGGTCTCNTTCCATCCTTGACAGTTTGCTGAAAAACATTGATTTGGAGCAAACTGTTCGGAATGGTTTCCGAGCAAACGGTCTCTATCCATGGGATTCAAACGCAGTAGATTTCTCAAAGTGCAATGGAAAGAATATTCGAAGGCCTATATCTAATGCTACAAATTTAGAGGTAGGCTTAGAATCACTTAAATATGATTACTTTTGCAGAAAAGTGGGAGAAATGAGAATGAAAAATGTAAAAACATGAAAGATGTTGACGAGGATGATGCCAGTGCAGATTTTTTGTTATTTTAAAACTTGACAGCATTATCAGAAACAGCCAGTCAAAGCGCATGAAGACAACAACGAAGATGATAATGGTGATGATTCAAATGGTCAGAGTGCAGTGCGAGAGGAAATCGTGGATAATGCTCTACCTAAGGTGGATGCTGTTCCTAGATACGTGGTGCATGAAGTAAGTGGAAATAGTGCAGACAAAGATCATGTTGAAATTAACGTGGAACGGGGAAGTTATGTTGAACAAAATGTTGATAAGAGCAACTTAGAATAAAACATTACTGAGACTTTTATGATTGAACAAGTAATAAGTGTTAGTGAAAAGAATANGATAAGAGCAACTTAGAATAAAACATTACTGAGACTTTTATGATTGAACAAGTAATAAGTGTTAGTGAAAAGAATATGGAAGAAGCGAATGAGTGTCACATCGAGCAAGAAGATAATATTGTCAGAAGCGAACTTGCGACTCCACAAAAAATAAATCCAATGTTTGAGATCCTGTCATGATCTGAAACTCCGAAAAATAAAGGAAAGAGGAATGTCGGAAGAATTCCATTTGTCCTTACATCAAGTAAGTGGAAAGAAGTTCATGACCAGAAAGAAAAACTTAAGGAGGATGCTCTGAGAGAGAGAGAGAAAAACAGAAAAGAAGTAAGAGAAAATAACAGAATCTTAAAACAAACATCGTAGAAAAAAACAAAGAATAATATTAGGCCTAGTAAACGATATGCAGAAGGGCATCGTATAAAAAAAANCAAACATCGTAGAAAAAAACAAAGAATAATATTAGGCCTAGTAAACGATATGCAGAAGGGCATCGTATAAAAAAAGATAAAAGAGCAAATACATCGGTTTCGCACAGCATCCTGCATGAAGAGAGACCTGGAACATCTTATAATNCAAACATCGTAGAAAAAAACAAATAATAATATTAGGCCTAGTAAACGATATGCAGAAGGGCATCGTATAAAAAAAAAGATAAAAGAGCAAATACATCGGTTTCGCACAGCATCCTGCATGAAGAGAGACCTGGAACATCTTATAATNAAAAAAAGATAAAAGAGCAAATACATCGGTTTCGCACAGCATCCTGCATGAAGAGAGACCTGGAACATCTTATAATAAAGATATTCTAAGAGGAATGTGCTACCAGTGCACCCGTGTTATTACCATAACTATGAAAGGGCTGTAATGTAGCAAATGCAACAAGATGCACCATGAAACATGCATACCAAAGGAACACCAAATTCACCTTCCAGATGATTCCCACGACGAATTTTTCATGTGCCATGATTGTTTTCAAGTTGAAGACGATGATGTACTCATTTCTGGTCAAGATGAAAACTCTGAGTATTAAAGAATTGCCATTCTGTAACTTAAGCACAAGCTCTTTTGAATTATTACATTCAGAGATCATTACTCAACAAAATGTGAAAATATTAAGTTATTTTTTGATTGTATGTAATTCTAAAAGATGACTAACTTTTTTATTTTGTATATAATGGTACGAAAGAAATATTCGAAAACATTTACTATGGTGCCAATAATACGATATCTGACTGCCAGTAACTGGGAGAAATGTGCCAACAACTGGTCAATTTTAGAGTGTTTTATTTAAAAAATTAATTTTTCAATCTTCTGAGTGTTTATGCTACTATGTCTATAATTCAATATATTCTACAAATATAAACAATATAAAGATAAAATTTTGGAGTAAAATAATTTAACGCAGTTAAACAAAACAGCAAAGTTTCAATAACTCGGTGTTTTAACCAGATGGCAATATTGTTTTGTAACACTTATTGTAAATCAGACCAAATTATATGAGACACTACCATGGAATGTCTCAAACTGGAATTTAATTTCAACATGCAAATACTGCAGACTCACAAATTAGTTGTAACTATAGAAATGCATAAGCCATTTCATATGTTTCACTAAAGTATGATTTGCAAAGATGCAGTCNCAAATTAGTTGTAACTATAGAAATGCATAAGCCATTTCATATGTTTCACTAAAGTATGATTTGCAAAGATGCAGTCTGGTAGTGATGCAAGAAAATTTCTGGCATCTATAGGTTCCAAAGGTTTGTTTTGTAAAAAATGTTTTCCTGTGTAGGTTGAGCTTTCTCAAGGGGACGGGATCCCTCCAGGTCTGCTTCGCCTTGAAGAAGNAAAAAATGTTTTCCTGTGTAGGTTGAGCTTTCTCAAGGGGACGGGATCCCTCCAGGTCTGCTTCGCCTTGAAGAAGACAGGATCCGGGTAGGACGCTTCCCTCGCAACATGTTCCCGGCACGCGACTGAATGCGGGCACTTGTACCGGTGGGCTTCGCTGTCGCCACTGGACACTTATTTTTAATCTGAAAGATGTTTACGGTATATAGTCCATTCACGGTTACTTCACACTTCTCTGAAGCCCTGCTAAAGTTCTACTTTTAGGATATTCCTCCGCATCATGTAAACAAAGCTTACCCGATTCAAAAAAATTNGAAGCCCTGCTAAAGTTCTACTTTTAGGATATTCCTCCGCATCATGTAAACAAAGCTTACCCGATTCAAAAAAATTCCTTAAAGGGACAACGCACCACATTCGTGCGCATTCAGTATAATAATACTTTGCATCAGAACTATTTCTTACTGTGCATTACTAACACACTTATTATCTCGCTGTTNAAGCCCTGCTAAAGTTCTACTTTTAGGATATTCCTCCGCATCATGTAAACAAAGCTTACCCGATTCAAAAAAATTTCTTAAAGGGACAACGCACCGCATTCGTGAGCATTCAGTATAATAATACTTTGCATCAGAACTATTTCTTACTGTGCATTACTAACACACTTATTATCTCGCTGTTTTAATCCATATTAATTATAAACAAAATATTATAACTGAAATAATATAAATCAAATTTTAATTTAACCGAAAATAAGGTATTTTTATGTTAGTACAGATATAAAATGCTTGTGATACATAACATAATTAGGAAACAGCCATTCATGTCATACATTGTGTAATTTTTCAAAGATTTGATTCAAAAATTTTGAAGAAACCGCGAGTAGACTATAGTAAGGGACCTAGCCCACTTACATGATCTGTGTTTCCGTTAAATTAAGTTTCTTCAGATAGAAACTTTTTTACTGGATGTTATTCACAGAAAGGTAACATTAGCCCAAAAAAAATTGGAAAGCAGTATTTACATTTGTGATTAAAAAAAACTAACTTTTGTGTTCTCTTGCTACTCTCTGATTACTAAACCACAAAATAGAACAAAGCAAATTTGTTTCTGCCACTTAAAACAGTAAATAAACTTACCGAAAATTAGTGTCAAAGTACAGTACGGTGCTTCAAATTTTACTTAGAAGGTAACTTGTACATGCATATGTCATCACAGAGCAAAACAGTCTACATATGAGATATTTTCGCACATAAAAAAATTAAAAGGGGAAAATGGGAAAATTATTTGACTAATATAATCATGACAAGAACATTATTAGCGAGCAGAGAATGCACTTAAAACGCGTAATGNAATAAACTTACTGAAAATTAGTGTCAAAGTACAGTACGGTGCTTCAAATTTTACTTAGAAGGTAACTTGTACATGTATATGTCATCACAGAGCAAAACAGTCTACATATGAGAGATTTTCGCACATAAAAAAATTAAAAGGGGAAAATTATTTGACTAATATAATCATGACAAGAACATTATTAGCGAGCAGAGAATGCACTTAAAACGCGTAATGATAAAGCATTCTGGCTACATTTTAAAAATTGCATAAAATTCATGTCATATCTTCATATTTTACATGGTTTTCGAGCTATTGTGGGTGAAATTTACAGGGCAATACATTACAAAACCGAAAATCTGTAACAGTACCCAGTTTGGTAAGCATTTTAAAATTTTATGAGACAATCCACATACGCGGACACATGCAAATACTCTCTCGCTCTCTCTATCTGTTTCTCATACACACACGTACAAAGAGCAAAAGATAAGCAAGGTATTTTTGGGTGACCGGTGAATTCCTGTGCCCTTTCCTCAAAACATACTTCGTTTTCTTTCAGGAAAAAATTCAAATTTACATTTTATTCCGCTTATACAAGAGGCAGGCTATTTTTGTCTTCTCTGGAAGATTGTCGGCACATGTGAGTAACACAGAACCGTATGATGGCTTCTTCATTGATTTTCACTTAAAGGTATTTTAATCTTCCGTTACCATGCTATGCAACCGCTCTGCCATAAAAAAAAGTCGGGTAACAGACAAGAACAGGAAACAAGTAAGTTGCGCGTTATATACGTCATCGTCTCTCTTTTCAAGGCCAAGAACAGGTTACCGCTCTCTTCGTCATCAAAGCGCCTCCAAGGAACTTAAGTTACACAGTAATAAAAAATTATGAAGTAAATCACGTCCTGTACACATTTTAAAAAATTTGCACGTGAAATTTAAAGATAGAAAAATGGTTAAAAGATCCTTTCTCAGCCATTTTTCCATCTATAAAAAGTGCCATTTATGAGAAAAACTAAATGATTTATTAAGCAAACTTCAAATTATTTTTGTAAACAAACAGACATTACGAATTCGCAAATGTATATTTTCTATGAAACCCTCTCATTTTGGCAGACATACAAGTTACAGTTTCCTAGCATTTTTTGAAATTTATCCTAGGTTAATACGTTTCGGACAATGTTTTGATAAGACTGAACAACACGAGTTTCAAATACCCATGAATTTCATGGCTCCACGAGCTTGGCTGTTCAAACTTTACTAACTAGACGTTTTGAAATGCAAACATTTTCGTTTCTTCTACATCACACATTAGTTAAAACGTTCGTTGAAAGATCACAGCGTTTATCTCGTATCTTGTAGCATTACTAAAGAAAATTTGGCTATAAAAATGTAGACCTGGTCTACACAAAAATTTCATTTTGTTGGTGGTAAATGCCGCTTTAAGGGACTTCCATAGTAAAACATTTTTAACTCCTCCTCCAGGATGCGTCCAGCTTTAAGAAAACATTGCTACGGCGATAGAAATAGCACAAGCAAGCGTCACGTTTGTTGTGTTTCCTTGAAATTTTAAGCGGTGACTACAAGGTTTTAATAGAGCAATCTATTGAAAAAAGATACAGCATTGTCTTTATAGTTCAAAACACTGGTTTCCAGAAGAATAGATATCGTAAACAGAAAGCTACTTACTTTGGCATTTATCAACGACCACATCTATGTTTCAATAACCCAGTTTGTAAAAGTATCAAAAAAAGTATCGAATTTCATTTCTTTCCTAAAAAAAATTTACATAAAAATATTTTATAGTTTTTTTTTTTTCTAAATTAGAATATACACAACCGCTTACAAGGAAACTCACGTGATAACTAGGGAAGTAAGGCCAAAGAATACTTGAGAACACATTAATCAAACACGCGCAGGCTTTGTTTGTCAGCTATGGTAAGTGTAACGCCTGTAGGTAGGCAACCATCAAATACAACCGTTATGTGCCTCCCCAGGAGGGTGGCAAGGCGCGCTAGCCAGGTGCCCCGGGGATAATGACTTGTCACTCAGCAGCTTATCACCTAATGGAATTTCCACGGAGTCATGTCTGTGTACTGGATTCTCTGGGACAGCAGTCCAGCAGAACAGTTTTACGTCCTTTCCCATGTCTGAAGATTAAACATCAAACATTTCCTAGGTCCTCATATTTCATATAACGGAGGTTATTCGGAAATACAAATTAATTGCCAAGCGTAAATCAGTGTTATAGTTCAGCAAATAGGCGATAAGCGATAGNAGGTTATTCGGAAATACAAATTAATTGCCAAGCGTAAATCAGTGTTATAGTTCAGCAAATAGGCGATAAGCGATACGACTCTCTCCGTTTCGTTCTATATTGACAGAACTGTGCTATTTATATCTATAAAAAAGCAAATTTTTACAACTGTANGACTCTCTCCGTTTCGTTCTATATTGACAGAACTGTGCTATTTATATCTATAAAAAAGCAAATTTTTACAACTGTACAATTTTAAATTCCCAGCAAAATTAGTTTATTGAGTTGCGGACCTCTACAACCGAATTTTGTTGATGACTACGTTACGAGTATAAAATCAAGAAAAACAAGGTTCGGTTTTTATACAACGCGAATGCAAAGGCTAATAGTTTATGTGNCGTTACGAGTATAAAATCAAGAAAAACAAGGTTCGGTTTTTATACAACGCGAATGCAAAGGCTAATAGTTTATGTAGAGTTTATGATATTTTGATAGGAACCTGACCGCTACACTTCGTGTCGTGGTAACTTCCACCCCGCTTATTGTTTCCAAGACGTAAAGCGGCTCTCGATAAGCAGGAAAGTGAATGATAGTTCGGCGTCAGAAAGGCGTTAGTTGTGCAACCACTGCCATCGCAGACGACATGAGTGACAAGAAGAGCATGGTTTTCGTTTTAGATTAATATCTGGGATGCATCAAATAATAACTNCGTTACGAGTATAAAATCAAGAAAAACAAGGTTCGGTTTTTATACAACGCGAATGCAAAGGCTAATAGTTTATGTGGAGTTTATGATATTTTGATAGGAACCTGACCGCTACACTTCGTATCGTGGTAACTTCCACCCCGCTTATTGTTTCCAAGACGTAAAGCGGCTCTCGATAAGTAGGAAAGTGAATGATAGTTCGGCGTCAGAAAGGCGTTAGTTGTGCAACCACTGCCGTCGCAGACGACATGAGTGACAAGAAGAGCATGGTTTTCGTTTTAGATTAATATCTGGGATGCATCAAATAATAACTNTCGCAGACGACATGAGTGACAAGAAGAGCATGGTTTTCGTTTTAGATTAATATCTGGGATGCATCAAATAATAACTACAGTGATATTTGAGTGAGCTAAGACAAAATTCAATATCTGAATTTTTTTACTCTTAATAAATATACCCATGTGCTAAATAAAAACAAGCCATACATTAACTATCATTATACATCATACACACAGAATTTTAGTTCCCAGAGTGTGTGTTGTATGTTTGTGAGAGAAGTTATCCACGAATAAACCACTTATTATCATTTATGCCAAGTTTTAAAACAACATGAGTTACAAATATTTAAGAGAATAGTCACTCCCGGATTTTCGCATTTGGGAATCGTGCCGGACGATGCCGCTAGTCAGCGGGTTTTCTCGGGGATCTCCAGTTTCCCCCGACCTTTCATGCCTGCGCTGCTCCATACTCACTTCAACCATCCTCATCTGCTCTCAAGACCTCGCTGTTAAGAGTCGCCCAAATCTCTTCACTTCCTTTCACATTTAAGAGAATACTGTACTGAATTTCTGCTTGAAAAGTCAATGCTTATTATAAAATCAACCAGAAAAAACTTAACATTCTAATCAAATACATATTACAATTTTTTACAAAACCAAATTAATTAACGCATTAAAATAATATTATATTTTGAAAGGAATGAGGCAAGATGTTGCCATAAATTATACTTATTACAAACTGAACTAGTGGCCGACCACACTGTGAGTGGGTGTAGGGGGAGGGGAGGGCAATGCCCCCGCGGGCTAAAAAAGGTGGGGTGACCGCCCCCTGGCCCACACCCCTACTTGTCACTTGTGACTGTCATAGAAATTTTTATATATGATGCTATAACCTACAGTGAACGAAAACGGAAAATACGTGCTGCAGTGTCTAACATCACTAGCAATACGGTAACAATGCCACCAGGCACGGATCCAGAGGTAAGGTTCAGAGTTTTAATGAAGCCGGAGGGGTGGGAAGGAGCGGGTATTTTTCTCGAAGAAAAAAATATTGGCGTGTGGCTGTCTCGGGAACGGCCGTGATTTACGTGAATAAGTTTGTGTTAGCGGATAATATTTTCTTTAAGATATGGGAATAAAATGGAAGTAATGAAATCGATACTTATATTTTATGGCTTAAATTGACATATCTTGACTACGTATTTTTGTTTGGCAGCACAATCAGCATACGGGCACATCGGAGTCGCGAGATGTATTGCCTAAACATTTTCGCCCACGTCCAAAATGACTGCCNTAGCGTTGCTAGCTGCGAAGTCGTATACTCGTTCGAAGAAGACCGCCTTCATCTCAATCGTGTTATTAGTCACTGAGACCACTTAATTCTAGTGTTGGAATCGATCACCCTGCGAACATTACATCGACGTTTTCGTCCTGGTACCCCACAAGTTGGTCTGATTTTAAAGATGTATTCGTCAGATATTTCCTCAAGATATTTTTCAACTCATAGTGATAGTAAGATATATTGGCGGCACTTAACGGCTGAGGTCTTGAGCGTTGTACACCAACCTACTGCGCCAAGAAAGATCGGCAGCGCTGATGAGGGTGAAGTAATNACCAACCTACTGCGCCAAGAAAGATCGGCAGCGCTGATGAGGGTGAAGTAATATGAGTATGGAACAGCGACAAAATGCAGGGCTGGAAGAGATGGAAGTACCCCGTGAAAACCAACGGGGCAGAAGTATCGCCCGCCACGTTTCTCACATGAGAAATGGCCGTCATTAAAAAAAAAAAAAAGCATCCGCGCGAGGTATAAAACTATAAAAATAGGATGTACTTACTAAGTATCAGATGTACCGAGTTCGGTGAAATTTAGTTCACTTGTTCAAAAGTTTTTAGGGGGACACACACAGAGGCATACATACACATACACACACATANATAGGATGTACTTACTAAGTATCAGATGTACCGAGTTCGGTGAAATTTAGTTCACTTGTTCAAAAGTTTTTAGGGGAAGACACACACAGAGGCATACATACACATACACACACAGACAAGAAAGTGATGTCATACGCTTTTATTTCCTCCTTAAAGTAGGCTAAATACGCGATATTGTGTTCTACTGATGCCATAACAGCAATATATGAAAATTATGGTCATCGTCCGCTTTTATTTAACACAAGATATATCGAATTATCACAAAAAAAACAATAATTAGGCTTTGTACAATACTCGGTACTGCAAAAACAGTGAGAGAATTTCATCCTGGGATCTCAGGCGTAGAAGTAAAATCACAGGTGTAGAAGTACAATTAAAACGGATTAACTTGCGTTTACCTGATTGGCAGCAAGTATCACGTAACAGGTCATTCCAACGGAACCTCCATATAGTATTGCATTATAGTAGTGGCTTCTGACGGAGCTTATGCCAATGAACGAGTCTTGGCACACGGGCTTTTTATTTCTGACTTCGGCGATGGCGAGCCACCCTTCCCCCCTCCCCTCTTCATAAAGAAGGCGACTGTCACCCGCGACCATCCGCGGATCTGTCGGCGAAGGTCAGAGCAGCCGGCCTGTTCTGGCCGCCCGCCGTCTAGACGAGATTACTGGTTCGACCACCTCCTGCATCGCCCTCCTCGAGTTTCCTTTCTTCCAGGCCACAGCCCCTCGACGTCTGGTGCTTCCCCTATCGCCCCGGTAGTCTGGGAGCCACGAGTGTCGTGTTACCGCCGTCGTCCGCCGACTCCCCCAAGTTTTTCCTCCCTCTTCTACCCTGCTCAGGTTGGCGAGAGAACGAGACTGCTTGCGGGAGCGCTCGACGCAAGCAAATATCCACCGCAAGGTGCCACTGTTGTTCCAGAGGACGCGTCCGCCCGCTAGGCCCACCAAGGGTGAAGCAGTTGACCCTTCCAGTCCTCGTGTCCACGGCAGTGGGCATGTTACAGATTAAGGAAAACTTCGACAAGAACTTTACACATCTGGATCATTTGCCTAATGCTGTCAGTGTGTTCCCTGTAGTTAACGTGATTTGTGGACATTTCTACGACTCATGTTTTGTGAGTGGTTTACCCGATGACTTTCAAGCACCAAGGACATATTTCACTGATTAATTGCACGAATGAAGCAAGAGTTGAATCAGGATAAGTACAGCACTAACCAAAATGTGATTTCATTGCAACACTTGAAGCTATAAATTAACGCTTGACTGAAATGGTTAATAAGGTGCCAAGCTATTGTTGGCATCTGTGTAATGCATGTCAGATCTCAAGACGCACGCATTAGCCAAACTGCATCACAGTGAACTTAAAAAAAAAAACCACGGGTAAACCGCGATTCCTCCCGTGGTAGTCAATAGAGGTGCTTATGACAAGTGAAGCTCATGCTCATGTGGAGAGTTAGCCGGTCTGTTCGGCTACGATTTCTCATATTATGCACCCTTGCAACAGCCCCATTTTGAGCATAGTAGCCACCGACATGACCTTGAACACAGGGACTAATACGTAGTTGTATGACAGCTAAGAACAGAAAAATTTCTCGTTTTAAACGACCTATTCGCTAGACCCCGTTGTCTTAGATTTTTTCGAGACTCAACTTTCTGTTTATTGGTTGCTGCTCCAATTTGCAGCCAGTTTTACCTCATACCAGCTGGCACGGGATTAATGCTTCTTTTCTTGCGGGTATATTATTGGCCCAGAGTTTACCTGATTGCCTAATAAACTGTGGTCCAATTGCAAACAGAACCGAAATACAGATGTGCTTGAAGTCTAGCTTCTCCTCAAATAAATTCGCGCAAATTTTCCAGTTACAAGTGACAGGTGAAGTGAAAGTCATCTTCCTTCTGCATTATCTGGGTCTGGGACCGGCAACATCAACCCAGGAGGGGGGGGGGGGTTTGGCAATAAAAATGGGGAAGATGGAAATCGTTAGTAAGGGCCACAGGCCCACAGACTTTAAAAACTGCGATTATAAGTGCCAATGATTTCTACTGGATGGGTAGTATGAGTGTCTCAGACCAAAACATGTCTGAAACGCTGATTATATGGGCAAATGTTATCCGGTGTGGGTTTTCGGCCGAAAAAAAAATGGGGAAACGAAAATAAGTAGGAAGGACCCTAGCCCCTAAGTTGTTGGAAAATGTTATAAGTGAAATATCAATAGACCCCTTTAAACGAATAATTTAATTTGACGTGATTCATAAAGGTTATATAGGTGAAGACTTGCAGCAACAATTCGAACTANCTTTAAACGAATAATTTAATTTGACGTGATTCATAAAGGTTATATAGGTGAAGACTTGCAGCAACAATTCGAACTCTCTAGCTCAAATTGTTTGAGAGATATAAGAAATATAAAATTAACCCAATACCCTTAATTTTCCAAAATTTCAAAGATTGCTTTTAAAGGTAAAAATAAATCTAAAGGTAACATACATCCCTAAATTTTCAAGATTTTGNCAAAATTTCAAAGATTGCTTTTAAAGGTAAAAATAAATCTAAAGGTAACATACATCCCTAAATTTTCAAGATTTTGTGTTAAGCGGTTATAAAAAAGCACACGTTCAAAAATTTTGAAGCATTATAACGTACCCCGCTTGCGAAAATATCTCCTGCCATAATTTTGGGAGGACTGGGTCGGGTGGACAGGAGATTTGAAAGGTGAGGGGTGTCATGCTGTATTAAAGTTTGTATTTGATATATTAGAAATTCACAAAATTTTATGTTGGAAAATCCCATAGCGCAAGAGTGGACTATAGAAAGAAAAAAAAAACGTGTTTCGGCTACCCATAGGTTCTTGCATAAGAAAGTTACAATTTCGTAAACTTGCTATGCGTCCATGCGTTGGCAGTGATCATGGTTAGAGTCTTGCAAATTTCGCGAATTCATTTGAGGACAAGCTACACTTCAAACACGTGTATATCTAACTTCCTTTTCCAGAAGGGTCGCACTTTATAAGCCACGCCCTGGACAAATTCGAACTAATAACTCAGCTGCAAGAAGAAAAGCACCAAATCCCGTGCTACCTGTTCTGGGGCAAAACCTGGCATCAGCCCATGAGCAACTATTTGAGCCTCTAGTGCACTAACGATTTTGGCTTCTAGCTGGTTGCCAAATGAATCCGCGAAATTTTGGGATCTCTAGTCTTGGTTATGATTACTACGCGTGCTCACTGAGTGAGTAGATAACTACAAAAAAGACCACATGGCGTGGCGATTCCTTTGATGTGGACGCACTCGTGCTCTGTTTGGCTGCGCGAGGCTGTGGGACCGGACCCGGCGTCTGATAGGCTACCAAAAATGATGTACTGATTTAATTATATTTAAACTGTTTCATATCATTATTCTATTTTTTCCAGAAGTTCAACTCTGCATAATATGATCGCGCTGTGATAAATTCTACGGAAATAAACGAAGCTATGAAATTTGAATATTTATTACACAATTAGTTGAACGAAAATGCAGTTGAAAATTATGCCTCCGCAAAACTAGGAGATTTCCTTCTAATCCTTTCTTCTCTCTCCCCTGATCCACTTTAAAACTTTCCAGCTTAAAACTTTTATATTAAGTTTGAAGATACGATAGAAAACATACGACCGATAAAAGTTTCTTTCAAAGTACGTTTTTCTACGTTCTGATGACGCNGTTTGAAGATACGATAGAAAACATACGACCGATAAAAGTTTCTTTCAAAGTACGTTTTTCTACGTTCTGATGACGCTCAGAGATATCTAGAGTCGTGGATGGAGGAAGTTAAACAAAAAGACCCTGAAAGTTATACCCAATGCCTATACAATGAGGCCAAAAATATTCAGACGCTATCTTANTGGATGGAGGAAGTTAAACAAAAATACCCTGAAAGTTATACCCAATGCCTATACAATGAGGCCAAAAATATTCAGACGCTATCACACACTGTGATAGGTTTGGTCAATAAGTAGCTCAAGATAGAAGGCAGATTTAGCTAAACATAAACACGATTATCCCCTATATAAGTAATCACCAGACGGAAAGCAACTTATCGCCGTCTCGTAGGGAAGAAATACGGAACATGAAAATAAAATCATTCAAAAATGTTTTATTTTATTAACACATAGATTTTTTTTTAGGATAGCACCCAGCGAGGTGACTAATTTGCAACGACCACCATAGCGTATTTTGCTACACACAGGTTTACGATTCAATGGGTTCTGTGTTCGATTCCCGAGTAAGGTATATGTGTTACTTAGCGTTCGTCTTGATGAGCCACGCATGATTTGCCATGTTTAAGACACTGTCAATTGCCACTGAATTTAGTAAGAACTACGAAAAGTAAGAAAACATTAAATTAAAAAAATGATAACAGAGTGTGAACTCGTATTCTAGGTCCAGTCATGGTTTTCTGAAGTCACTGAGGGGATGATTATTTGATACAGGATATGGCAATCAACTGGTTTCGTCCTTACTGATAGTACAGAAAAAAACAGCTATACAGGTATATAGAAAATCTGAAACCACGAAATTGTTACGAGCCGGCATAAGAATTGAAGTTGAATGAGAATCCACCTTTCAATGCTAGGAGCTCTGGTTCCGAATGCCGATTAAGGCATGCGTGTGTGTACTGTACCTTAACGTAAGCTTATTTACGTTAAGTTTCTCAGCCGCTCCCCGACAAGTCTTCGGCATAAAAGCAGGAGATGTAATAAGAACAATAAAAATTGTTAAAAAATCTAAAATATTCTAACGAACGGGAAATATGTATATATGCTGTAAAAAGTGACCGGGCTTGCAATGCGATAATAAGTATTGCTAGTCAGTCGCGCTCAGTTTCTGATGTATGTTAATAAATTTGTGTTAGGCACTGTTATACTATGTTTACTAGTTATGTTACACTGAAGAGCCAAAAAAAACTGGTACACCTGCCTAATATCGTGTGGGGCCCCCCGAGAACGCAGAAGTGCCACAAGACGACGTGGCATGGACTCGACTAAAGTCTGAAGGTATGCAGGAGGCAATTCACACCATGAATCCTGCAGGGCAGTCCACAAATCCAATCTGCGCCAATTTGAGAAAGGGTTACACGTCTGTCACGTTTAATGATTCTCGTCAGTCGTCTTTTGTCCCTTTCTTTCACGATCTTTTTCCGGCCGTAGCGATGTCGAAGATGTGATGTTTTACCGGATTCCCGATCTACACTGTATACTCGTGAAATGGTCGTACGCGAACATCCAAATGTTATTGCTACCTCGGAGATGCTATGTCCCATCTCTCGTGCACCGACTATAACACCGTGTTCAAACTAACTTAAATCTTGATAACCTTTCATTGTAGCAGTAGTAACCGATCTAGCTGCTGACCGCATCGCGTTACTCTGATTTGTTCCATACCTCTGTTGTTTGCATACGCACGCCTATACAAGTTTTTTTTGGCTCTTCAGTGTATATACTATACAGACTGTGACAAAAAAAAAAGGTACACACACGGGAAATACAATAAACACATTTTTTTACAAACACATATACTGTATAGGTGTAATAATTCAAAGTTAAAAAAAATCTAAGTTCTGGTCTTTACTGCGTGTTCGCATGTGTTCTTATTGACAACCTTGATTTCAGAGACAGCTGATAATGCGGACCAATGGGGTCGCAAACCTAATTGACCATTACGGTTGGGATTGCCAGACACTATATTACAATTCGCTCTTCCAACTCATAGATTGTTGGTGGTTTTTTGTGTCTTAAACTTTATCCTTAAGGTGTACCCATTAAAAGAAGTCCATTGGCGTACTTACAGTAACTCTTAATGACAAATGTTATTTCTTTCAAAGCTTAGCCTCGCCTGTCCATTCTTTTAAGTCAGTTATGACTTTAAACAAAAAAAAAATCTATGTCAGTGAGTTTTGAACACTCAGAGTGTGATTACATTTTTTTGGGGGCACCTGTACACAATAACCAATTTCGTCCCTTCTTTACTGTTAGTTGTTCAACAAACCTAGTAACAAACACACGAATTACAATACATTCTCATATAAATTAGAAATCGATATAGTCGACGAATGGAGTGGACAGATGTGAGCGGCTCTTAAAATCAGGGTCTTGAGATATCAAGAGATTAAAGCGAAGTGAGAACGGAGAAGCGCCGGAATGCACGGGCGGGGGGAATGGGAGATCCCCGAGAAAACCCACCGACCAGCGGCATCGTCTGGCACGATTTTCCCATTTGCGAAAATCCGGCAGCGACTCCCCCGGGAATCGAACCCA